>JAODAL010011802.1:0-98243 GCA_025379985.1 Phyllomedusa bahiana
TCACCTTTGTGTTGAGATGATGACGACATTGGGGACCCCATCTGGTTTTTTCCGAGAATTTGCTTGGAGGTTCAAGGGGGAGGGGGAAGACGATGGGGTAGTGTCAATACGGGTCCGCCACAAAAGGGAGAGGGCGGTCGCAGAAGTCGCTGATATGATTCCGCCAGACAGGGTCAGCGCAAACCCCGCTCCTCGCTTATCGCCGTTAAAAAAGGTCCAGGACCTCTCAAGCCTGGGCCTTCTTTGAGCAAGCCTCTGATTAACCCAGCGATGTCATATGCCGCCTTTGCCGTAAACGCATAAGTAGAGGCAAGAACCTTAAGTGGTTAACCACCACCAACATGTCTAGTCACATGCAGCGAATGCATGAGTTGAAATGGAGGGAACACATGGCCAAAAAAGGCCAGACCGACGCCGGGCCTCCACCACTATCACACCTTCTGTCTCGCCTCCTCCTCCTCCGCCACCACCAAGCGTTCCTCAGCTCCCCATGTCTCTCAGAGTCATGATCAGGGATCAGCCTCCACTTCAGCCTCCACCGTCGCCCGAGTACCACAGCACCACCAGAGACCCATCCTACCCCTTCTCCTTCCGCCAGTTTGACGACCTGCACGCTGTACAGCGGCCAGTCTAGCAGCCAGCCTTCTGTCTTCCAGGTTTGGGAGCAGGTTTGGGAAACACTTTAACCCAAACCATCCCAAAGCCAAAAGCCTGAATGTCGGCATTGCCAGGCTTTTGGCCTTGGAAATGTTGCCTTTCCGTCTGGTGGACACAGATGGGTTCCGCCACGTCATGGCCCTCGCCTGCCCACATTCCCAGATGCCGAGCAGGCATTTCTTTGCCAGGAAAGCAGTCCCTGCCCGGGCCAGCCAGGTGTCATCTAAAATTTCAAGCGCGTTGTCTGCATCTGTGTCCGGAAAAGTCCATCTCACCACGACACATGGACTAGTAAGCACGGCCAAGGCCGCTATATCTCTGTGACAGCTCACTGGGTGAGCTGGGTGGATGTCTCTGGGGGTGACGGTGGCTCTCAGGCTCGGCGCACGCTCTTCAAAAACCCAGGGATGGTGCAGGGTTCTTTCCCCCAGGTCCTCTGGTGGCATCACGTGCCCAGAGACACCAGGCCGTGTTGAAATTAATCTGCCTTGGAGACCGTCCACACACAGGTCAGGAGCTGTGGACGGCTCTCCGCAACGAGACCGAGCGCTGGCTGGGTGACAAGAACCTTGTGCCAGGCAAGGTGGTGTGCGATAACGGGCGAAATCTGCTGGCCGCCCTTAAGATCGGTAGGCTGGAGCACATCCCTTGCCTGGCACATGTCATGAACCTTGTCGTCCAGAAATTTCTAAAGAGCTACCCGGGTCTGGACTGCCTGCTGAAGAAGGCTCGAGGTCTGAGTTCGCACTTCCGCCGTTCGCACCCTGCTTCGTCCCGCCTGGCTGCGTTGCAGCGTCAGCTCGGCCTCCCGTCAACCGTCTCATTGTTGACGTGGCAACACGCTGGAATTCCACCCTCCACATGCTCCAGTAATTGTGGCAGCAGCGCAATGCCATTACGCAGTACGAAGTGACACATGGCCTGACAAGCAGCGGTGCGGACGTCGGTTTGTTGAACCACCGAGAGTGGAGGCAGGTGAAAAAGCTCTGCACAATCCTTGCCAGTTTGAAAGAAGCCACCAAAATGGTCAGTGCGGACAATCCTTGTAGCTGGCATTGTGGTGATCTTAGTTCGGGAAACGATTTGGGGCCTCTAAAAGAAAGGCCCCCAGCGCGGAGGGGAGACGGACACAGTGCGGCAGGAGCCTTTCTTCCGTAAAATCCCAAAAGGGCCCCGGGAATTTTCAAATTTCATCGGTCTTATTAGGCAGTGGTTCGGGGCCCAGAGCTAGTGAAGGGTGGGCATCAGCTTCAGGGGCATCATCTCAGGCAAGTCGGGCTGTGTTGAAGCTTTCCCGGAGGTAGCGGGGGGAGGAGGAGAGGGGGGAGGGGTTTCCTAGACACCGATGTTCCCGAACCCTCCCTTTGGAAAGAGGTTGGGCAAAATTTGAGGCGGAGGAGGAAGTGGGGAAAGATCAGTTTGCTAGTGCATCGCCCCAGAGGTTTGGGGAAATAAAGGTTTTCCATCTCTCACTGGTGCTTGGATGCCATTTCCTCCAACATGACCCTCGCTTTAAGGCCATCAAAAGAAAAACGTTATGGGTGGCCACCCTCCTGGTCCCGGACAAAAAAAACCCAGACTTTCCCCTTCCCCCCCCCAAATAGAGGTAAAATGCAGGAAATGGAGATTGTGATTGATCACTGGAGCTTTTTTGCGTCTGCTTTACTTTCCCCCAAATGTCACGGTGGAAAACATCAGGAGGAAGCAGTAGAGAGCCAGTAGGGTAGCGGAGAGCGTAAAGGGTGGGGGAAGTAAGGGGTGACCTTTGGAACTTTGTGACCACTCCCCAACGCATGAATGCGGGACACATCCAAACAAAGAGATCAATTAAGTTTGGTGACGACTATAGCGTCTCAAACACCATGTTTTTGCATGTGTTCGGCCCCAAATAGATTCTGGGTACCCAAAAGGACAAGGGCCCCGAGCGGTCGTCCCCCTGAGGTGTTGTCCTCCCCAGAGCCGGTATATCTGAGGGACCTTCAGACAGCTGGAGATGTCATTACAGAAAAAACGCACCCGGCTTTCCCCACAGATAATGGGGGATCTTTTTTACTTTCATCAAGATGAATCAGGCATTGATTCTGATGATGTTGTGGCTCAATTGCCGGGTAACCGTTAGTTGCCGGTTATTCAATTCCTTTTTGAAAGAAATGGTCCTTTTGAAATTTTTTTTTGAAATGTCATTTCTTACTGAAATTTTTATTCTTTTTTTTTTATTCTCTTTTGGTGAGGAAACTGTAAAAGACGAAAGGTTTATGCAAACCGTATTCCATTTATACTTTATCTTTAAAAAGTTTTCGCATTGTCAATGGTTTTTGGGGCATGTTGCTGTGAGTACAGCTATAATTATGGTCCTTTGGACAGAAATGTGGCTTCTAAGTGGCATTTCTCCCCCACAATTTTTAAAAGTGGGTGAGAAGTCATATTTATAATTTTTTGGGGGCATGTGCTGGAGATACACAATAATCTGGTCCTTTGGGAAAAGAAATGTGGCTTCTAAATGGCATTTCTCCCTCACAATTTTTAACAGTGGGTGAGAAGTCATTTTTTTAAATTTTTTGGGGCAGCTGCTTTGAAATGCGCAAATCGGTCCCTTTTTTAAAAAAATGTTGTTTTAACAGAAATTTCTTTTCACAAATTTACAAAAGGGCTCAAGGTCTTTTTTGAATTTTGGGGGATTTTGCTTTAAAAGCAGCAATATACAGGTCCCATTTTAAAAAAGTTGTTTTAACAGCATTTGTTTCACAATTGTCAAAAATGGTCATGGGTATGTTTTGATTTTTGGGGGGATTTTGCTGTGACTGCAGCTATATTAAGGTCCTTTTTCTAAAAAATGTTGTTTTAACAGACTTTTTTTCTTCACAATTGTCCAAAGGGTAAAGGGGCATGCTTTTAATTTTTGGGGGATTTTGCTGGACATGCAGTATACTAAGGTCCTGTTCTAAAAAAAAGTTGTTTTAACAGACATTTGTTCTTTTACAATTGTCCAAAATGGTAAGGGGCATGCTTTGAATTTTTGGGGGCATTGGCTGTGTGCAGCTATACACAGGTGTATTCTAAAAAAAAGTTGTTTCTAAAAGACATTTGTTTTACAATTGTCAAGAGTGGCCAAAAGGGTGATGGTGCTGTAGAAACAGGGAAAGGTTAGGACATGTTAATGGACAATATTGCAAAATGACTTGTTTTGCAAAATCTTTAACATAGCTATCAATCCCTGTATTGGAAACCCCTTATCAATGAAAAAAAAAGAAACAAGGACATGGTGGATTCCATCCTATTTTAAAAATGTGTTTTTAGAATTAATACTAAAAAAAACTTGCTGTACAAAATAGTGGTAAAAAAATTCCCCCGAATTTTTACAAGGGAGGTACAGGGAAAAATTGACCAGTGTAGGTTATTCAGAGGAATGGGGGGTATGGGCACGGACAGAACAAGTCAGGACAATTTCCCCCGCAGTGAGTAAAATGAGAAAAGAAGCCCAAACAAAAGGGGCCTGGGTGTAACAGGGCGTTAACCACCCGTATTTTTCCCAAATGAAGCTAAAATTTGGGCCGTATCTACGGAGGGGGAAGCGTTACCCGGCCCCTTTACTGTGTATGAGGAAAAGGTGGAGTTTTTAACTTCCGCTTCCCCACTCTGCTTCAGCACGACAGTTTTTGTTGTTGCGGCATCAGGGATTTTTTCCTGGTGTTAATAGAGAGGACGCCGCCTGGGGGTCTCACCGCACCCACTGTAATCCCCCCCCCCCGGGGCATGCTGTGGGACAGGATGTTCTAGTCAATGTCCAGTTAACTAAAAATTTGGTGAAAGACTCCTTTTTCCGGCACTTTGTAAACTGGGGGTCGACAGGTTTAAGGTCATACTGTGGGGCCCGGACAGGGCAGTATTGTCCAGTCAAAATAAAATGGTGGTTTAAAGATCCTTTTTTTGGCACTTTTTAAAAAGTGGTCAGACAGGTTTAATGGTCATTCTGCGGGCGGAAGATAAGTTAGTGTCCCTTCAACTAAAAATGGTGGTTGAAAAACTCCTTTTTGCGGGGGACTTTTTAAAATCGGGGGGGTCATGCAGGTTTGGGGCTCATGCGCGTTTCCCGGGAAAGGGGAAATTTAAAGCCCCGTTAAGTAAAAATGATGTTCAAATATACTGCCTTTTGGGATTTTTAAATTTTTGGGGGGGTGAGGTTTAAGGTCATGCTGTGGTACAAGACGGGATAGTGAATGGTCTGTGCTTTTTTTTTGTGACTTTTATAACCTAAGTGTGTTTCCCCCAAAATGTAGCAGTATCCCTTTGTGTTGTGGATGTTAATTTCAGCTTCTCCCGCCTTTTTTGGGGTAAAATGAAAGGGGTTTTTGCTCTCCCATGCTTTAAAGGGAATCGCTCATAATCGATGCTCACTATGAAAAACCTTATCGATAGCGGCCGACTATCGACTATCGCTCGATCTCGATAGCCAACGCAATCGCTCAACACTACTTATTATGTTCTCATGCACAGCTTTCTTTATATATATCTATATCACACTCTATATTCTGGGTATGTTCCCTATGTTTGTTGTGTCCAATTGCTCTAAATGCCTGGCTTATCTTATATTATTGCCCTTTGCCATTGCATTCCTAATGTGCGGTACACGCATGCGCAGGGATGCCTGACAACGCGTCCTGTATTTGGCGTGGTTGCTATTATGCATTTTCGCCATGCTATACTCGGCGCATGCGCCCTCTGTGCTCACGGATGTTCTCGCGATGTCACGGGGATGCGCATGCGCGTTGGGTCGCCATGGACGGCGTTTTGGCTTAGGTCGTGCATGCAGCTGGTAAGTAACTACACCTGCTCCTATTTAACTTTATAGGTTGGATAATATATATACTGTTGTTTTCCATCTGCCCTTGTCCACTATCCTTGCGCTATCATGCCTTATCATAGTCGAGGAGCAAGCCGAAGTCTGGAATTCAGGAGTAAACAAGAAAACACGGAAGCACAAGGGATAACCTTTCTCAGGCAAATGCTGCAGGAATGAGTGAGTTCAAATGAGGCGCCCGGGCCCTGCCACAGCAGCCAATTGGTGCAGCTTTTGGGCCCTCCTATTGCCCAGTGCGAAAGATCCTCTGACCTGGTTAGAAGCCGAGCTATCATTCCTTGGCTCATCAGTCCAGCCTCTCCCTGAGTGTGTCGACTAACCAAAGGGATTAACCCCTGCAGCACCTTTCTGCTCCATGGCAGTACCCCAGAAATTGTGTTTGTATATATATTTAACACAGACACACTACACACTTAGGGTGAGATTTTCGGCACTGAAAGTGTTGTTTGCTTGTTGGAAATTCGGTGCTTGCAAACGCAGTTTTACCATGAACAAACAACACAGACTGCCCGAGGCAGACTTCTGTCTCTTATCCTGTAGTGCTGTTAGTGCATAAAATGCTTTGAAGAATTCTTTGTAGGCTCTGACATTATAAATAAATACTCGAGTAAAATCAATGTCATCTAAACGAAAACACTGATTTTACATAGGGTATAATGTAAATCAGTTTCCTGTCAGATTGGACGCTGGTTCTGATACAGCAGTGAATCCGCCCCAGAATCAGCATTCATATCTTCTGCGCTTTGCTATATGCTGGGTGTTTTATAAGTACGTGCTGGCCGCACTGAACACCCGCACTGGTGTCACACTACTGACTGGGCAGGACAGCTTCTCCAGTGCAAACTATGCAAGTTGTGGCCACAAATCCAATATGCCAAGTAGTCCACCGTATATTTACAATGAACAAAACTCTGTTTAATGTAAATATTTAATGTAGATGTGTGTATATGACAAATGCACAAGTGGTATTGCAAAGGTGTTTCGCCTTATAAGTGAAAAAAGTAACTCTTTGGTGCAGAGAACAATATCCCAAAATAATAACATGCCTGTAATGGAGATGTTTGTATGTGATAAATACATACACTGTATTTCAAAGATAGTTCACCACAATAAGTAAAAAAGTAACTCTTTGGCACAGAGAGCAATATCCCAAAGTGAAAAAAGTAACTCTTTGGCACAGAGAACAATATCCCAAAAGACTGAACGGGCTGTAACGGAGATGTGTGTATGTTAGAAATCCACACACTGTATTTCAAAGATAGTTCACCACAATAAGTGAAAAAAGTAACTCTTTGGCACAGAGAGCAATATTCCCAAATAAAAAAAAACGCTGGTTCAGGAAGATGTGTGTGTATGACACGTACACACACTCTGTAGTTAAAAGGTATTTCACCCCAGTAACTATAAAATCGGAAGTATTTGCCACATAGTGTAAGTTAGTGCTACTGCAGAGAAATCCGTGTACATAAGAGACACAGTGGCAAGTGGCAGAATGTAAAATAGCTGGCCTATTTATAGGGCTGTGACATCACGGAAGCTGGCTGCTGATTGTCTGCATGTCTGTATGTCATTGCATTGAGGACGTTCCTTTCTGTCTTCCATAGTTCTTTGCCCCATGTCACGCCATGTGCACATGACCATTTTAGGTAAAAAAGATAATTTGTTACCATGAATCGCCTGGAAATTCAGCTTCGTTTATAATAAAATTTTTCCTGAAATGAATTCCACTTCATCAGATTCGATTCGCTCATCCCTAATCATAAGGATTGGAATGTTAGCAGTTATGTCTACATTTCATTATTTTATATGTTTTGCACAATGAAGCATTTTTGATAAGTTACAAGGGGTTACATTTTGCCTTTGTTTTTCTTAAAGGGGTTGTCTTGATACAAAGAAAAGCTTTCACCATGCCAGACAGGTTACTTTTTCTTTTTCTTTTTTTTTTTAAGGACATAAGAGAGATTTCATTTGCTATGAGTGCACACAAGTTGGAATCTGAGAGCAGGAGTGAAGTAACCGGCAGCTTGAGAACAGAGTCTGATATCTCTAACAAACAAAGGAGACTTATTACTTGCTTACTTTAAAGCAGAGAGCTTCAGATACCATAGATAAGATCTAATTGCACTTATATGAGAGTAGGAGAAGACCTGGGAATACAAAGTTGACATGCAAATTATTGCTATAGAACCACCCACAGCCTTGAAGGAACAGCCAGGAAGCATGGATATACAGCTCTGGAAAAAATTAAGAGACCACTGCAAAATTTTCAGTTTCTCAGATTTTTCTCTTTAATGGTATGTATTTTGGAGAAAACTGTACATTGTTATTTTATTATATAAACTACTGACAACATGTCTCCGGAATTCAAAGCAAAAAATGTTGTATTTATTTGCAGTAAATGAGAAGTCTTCAAAATAATAAAAAAGAAGCAGCAGCAGCAGAGCTGTCAGATCTCAAATAATGCAAAGAAAACAAGTTCATATTTCTTAAGAAACAATAAGACTACTGTTTTAATTCAGGAAGAGTTTTCTTTTCAACTCCTTTGGTAAAAGTTATTTTTTCATTCACATTCCTTTTGGCCTATTCCTAGTACTTGTTTTGCCATCCAGTTTGTCCTATTACAAGAGGATTGTGAAGACCACAGCAGTGTTTTTTATACTTTCCTTCATGAAATAAGATTTGGTTCAGGTGATCACCTCATCAGAAGCACATTAAGTAAAATGAGGTGGACTTTGGTTGGAATTCAACTGACACTGGAATGGAATGGCTGTCAGACATGTAGAGATGCTGCTTTTTAGATAACTGTGCAGTGGTCTCTTTTTTATTTTTTCCAGAGCTGTAAAACTGTTTGTGGCTCTCAAACAACATGATAAGTCAACCCCAGGCATTTATTTACAACCACTGGAAGACTTAATCACTACAATGTACTGCAATACTCCTATATTGCAGTGTAGTATACACTGACAAGCATTCTATTAGATCTTGCTGCTATCAGTGTCTAAAGAGATAGCAAAAATGGCAGAATATGGGGTTTTCTATTAAGCCCCTAGCTGTCATAAAAAGTCTTTGCAACTCCACCGTCATGTTACAGAGGCATCAATGAAGTAACAGAGGGAGCTAAAATCTACTAGAATCTGCACAGCTCCTATGTTTTCACCATCACACATATTGACAGTGCACAGCTATAGCCCTGCATACAGAGCTCAGAGGTTCTGATCCCTGCATGGTCATACATGTACATAATAAATAATAAATACAATTGTGGCTTTTTTCTGATACCACTAGATGGAGCTTAGGAGTTTACTGTCTACAATTTATACATTAGGTAGCAATATTCATAAGGCTGCATAATATTACAGTAACAACATAAAACACTTACTGTGCTGGATCATTGGAAAGGTCAAATGTATTTCCTTAAATAAAAACTAAAAATTTCTGCTAAAATCTCCTCCAAAGTCTAATCATATAATGTCCCCAAAGAAAAACTCCCCATAGACAGCTTTGCTTGTGTCTCAGAGAGACAAATATATCCATTTTAATTTACAAAGAAGCTCTGAAGCTGCCGGGCCATTAACTTAACATTATACTACCAAGAAAAATGGAGTCATAGGCGTTTTGTCTCAGTAGCTTCTGAAGCTCCTCTGAAGCAGCTACTGACGCAAAACGGGTTGGGACGTTACAGCAGTAGCGCTATATTTCCCCCACCATGGGTAATAATACATTTAATCTATTTGAGTATTTATAACTCATGGATGTTTGAGGGATGTTTTGGAGAGGTTAGGGTAGAGATAGTTAGTTTTAGTCTACTACTAGAGATGGGCGAATCGATTCTAACTAAGTGGAATTCGTTTAGAATTTCAGGGAAAATTCGATTCTGCACAAAGGTGAAGTTTATGGTGATTTGGGGGAACGAATTGTCTTTTTTTCTAATATGGACGTGAGCACATGGCGTGACATGGGGCAGAGAACTATGGGAGGAAGAAAGGAACACCCTCAATGTCATGTGCAGAAATGAAACCAATCAGCAGCCAGCGGGCTTCTGTGATGTCACAGCCCTATAAATACGGACGGCATCTTAAATTCTGACACTTGTCAGTGTGTGTCTCCTGCCACAGGCATCTGGCTGCTGCAGCACTATATTGCACTCTGTGCAAAACAAATCCATTTTTTTAACTACTGGGGTGAAAGACCTTCACAAGTGTGTGTCATATGCACAGCTGTTCCTGAACCAGCGTTTTTTATTTTTTTGTTTTAGTTTGTGGGGTGTTCTCCATAAAATCCAGGGTATGTGTATTTCTGCCCCACACATGCCTGAATTCCATCTGGTTCACTCTGTAGGCTATTCTATTTTATACCAAGGGTCGATTTCTCCTCTTGTTTGTAGGGGAATTTGAGTCAAATACTGTCCAGGGTGAGTGAATTTTAACCCCATATACGCCTGAATTCCATCTAGTTCATTTTGTAGGGTATTTTCTACCCAAGGGTCAATTTCTCCTCTTGTTTGTGGGGGAATTTGAGTCAAATACAGGGTGTGTATATCTGCCCCATACACGCCTGAATTCCATCTCGTTCATTCTGTAGGTTATTCTATTTTATACCAAGGGTCGATTTCTCCTCTTGTTTGTAGGGGAATTTGAGTCAAATACAGAGTGTGTATTTTTGCCCCATACACACCTGAAATCCATCTGGTTCATTCTGTAGGGTATTTTATATACAAGGGTTAATTTATCCTCTTGTTTGTGGGGTTATTTGAGTCAAATACAGGGTGTGTATTTCTGCCCCATACACGCCTGGAATCCATCTCCTTAATTTTGTAGGGTATTTATACCCAAGGGTTAATTTATTCTCTTGTTTGTGGGGTTATTTGAGTCAAATACAGGGTGTGTGTATTTTCTGGGCCCATAGGAAAACATGAAACCCATCTGGTTTCAATTCTGTAGGTTATTCTATTCTATACCAAGTATTAATTTCTCCTCTTGTTTGTGGGGTAATTTGAGTCAAATACAAGGTGTGTATTTATCATATACAGACATCTTCATTAAACAGAGTCTGTTGTATTGTAAATTTTTGATCAAACAGTATGTCAGACAGAGAGGTGGCACTTCCTTCAGATATGGTCTGGGCTCAGTGCCAGTATACAGCGAGGACAAACTATTTGAGGACAGTCAGCAGCTACTTGGCACCAAAGAGGTGGGGCAGACATCCGCTGCTTCTTGCAGTAGGCAGGAAAATAATGATGGACTTGGACAGGAGACGCCGCTTTCTCCTCCACGTGGAAACTGCTGATCCTGCGGACATGTCCGCTCCTCCTCCACCACCACCTCTAGCCTCGCCGAAGTCTAAGTGCTGTCCATCATACCCACATGTGCAGGGCAGTCGCGGTGCAACGCTGTTCTACACCAGCATGAATATGCGATGGATGCACCGTTGGAATCTCCAGAGCCTTCCATATGTGGATCGACTGTATGAACAGAGAAAGCCATTACGATTTTTTGATGATACCGCAAGTGGACAGGAGTATTCCGCCGGTGTCAATTTTGATGTCAGGCCGGTGGGCAGCTTATGTGTGATTACCTGCGTTTGCTCAGGCCCTGTGGAGGCGGCGATGCTATTTGTCAGTCGCGAGGGACTATGGGATGAAGTAACGTGCATCCACTGCTTATGTGGAATTCCTGGAACAGATGCCAGCACGAAATGCTGTCTGGTCAGGGGACTGGAGACGTGGGCGCGACTACATCTCATGGGCGCACATATGTGGTGGGGCTGAATGGAGGATGGAGAGAGAGGACATTAGTGGGGAGTGCATAAAGCGTGTCTGGATGAAATAATGTGTTTTTTTCTACTCATATGATACAGGAGACGAGGAGCAGGAGAAGCCGAGGTGGTAGAGGGAGATGAAGGAAGACGAGGCAGATGACCCGAGAACCACCGTGGACAGTATCAGTGGAGATGGAGGCAGGGAGTCCTCTTCAGTGGTCAACTGCGATAGATGGTGCTGATTTGCCTGGCTAGTGAACAGCCGAGAATCAGTCAGCATCCGGCAGAGGGATAGACAGTTCATGGACTTTTCCATCCTTTTGGACTCTCGCTACCGGTCCAGAAGAGAGAGGGACGCCGTTTTTTCACCTGCTGAGAGGAGGACAAACTTCAAGTCTATAGAGAAAATCCTATGTAGTCAGTTGGTACGCTGCCTATCTGCGCCATCGTCAAGGCCCCTGAACAGGTCTGACTGCAGGAGGGTTTCCTCATCGCCTCACGTACCACTTACCACGGACTGCTGTGGGGAGGTGGGGAGGTAGGAGGGTGTAACACAGCTCCATCCACAGCAGCCTAGTCTGGCGTTGTTAGAATGAGCAGCTTCACTTCACTTGCCTAGTGAGGGAGGTCTTACTCACCAGCAGCAGCAGCAGATACTGGCAGGACTCTGAAAACAGGGGTGGTGGCCTACTTGGACAGCCAAACTGGATGTGTGGCCGCAGAACGGGAAGTTTGCACTGGAGAAGCGTCCTGCGAACCGACCAGGAGGGTGGCATCGAGTGGGGTTCAGTGGGCGGGGGGCATAGTTACACCAAGGAGAACTTCGCTTGTCACCTGAATGTGGAGAAACTCTAACCTTTGTCAAGATAGAATCAGGCGTGGAGTTCGGCATGGATTTCCACGCAGAGCAAATTGCATATATGCATCCGAAAGTAGGATCAGTCATGACAACCTCAAAAAAACTTGAAATAGAAGTGCTAGATTTTTGGCTACCTGCTACTATGTCTGATGCTGCCACCGCACTGATGCTCTACATAAATCGCTGCTGCCCAGCTGCTCCATCTACCATCCATCAATCTCTTTACATAGGGACTGGTATTGGCCACCACCTCCCTACTCTTCACAGAGCCATTATGTAGGAATTTCTGATACTGCCGCCACCTCCACGCAGATCTGTCATTTGCCACTCGGATGCCGACATCAGTGATTGCATGCCATCCTCCAGAATTTGACACCTGTGTCTACACGTGTCTCCGGACTCATGCTGCTGCTGTGGCTGCCGCCACCTCCACGCTTTGTCATTATGCCAATCTGTGGCCTACTCATATTGCTGCAACCCCTCAATTTGTCATGTGACACTCTCTGACCTCATGATGCTGCTGCTGCTGTTGCTGCCGCCACCTCCACAGTGTAGACATTTGTGCACTCTGTTGACCTATCATGTGTGCTGCCACCTCCGACAATCTGTTCAATTGCTACACTCTGTGGCCTACTCATGATGCTGCCACCTCCACAGCTGTCATTTGCCACTCTGTGGTCCAATCAGCTGCTGCCGCACCTCCAAATTTGTCATTGAGCCACTCTGTGACGCTACTTTGTTTTTTTCTGTGTTATTTTTTCTCCCACCCCCCCCCCCCCCCCCCTTTTGTTTTTTTTTTTTAATGTGTGCGTGCCACCTCCTAAACCTGTCATTTTCCACTCTGTGGCCTACTGTTGTTGCCACCAACTCCTTAATCTGTCATGTTCCACTCTGTGGCCTACTACTGTTGCTGCCAGCTTCTCAACCTGTCATTTGCCACTCTGTGGCCTACTGATGTTGTTGCCACCTCCACACTTTGTGGTTGTTCCACTCTGTTCCATACTTATGATGCTGCCAACTGACCACTGTCTCACTCAAACACCCTGTGGTTTCCTAATGCTGTTTCCACCCTCACCACGCTATGATGTTGCCACATGTTTGGTTTTCCCCTTCTGTTTCTAATCTTGTCAGACTGGAATGAAAAAGGACAAACATGATCCTTTTTTTGTAGACTCAGGATTGTCTGATTGATTAGGTAGCCTTAAGGCAGTGTGGATACAAAAACACAGAAGGACATGCAACAATATCTATGGTCATCTCTGTTTTTCATCAACTCTTGTTTGTTTTTGGCTTTAGCAATACCGCTTGATTATTGACCCTCAGCTCGGTTCTTTCCACCTGGAGCTGACATTACCTTGTCAGGCTGTGTTCCCACTTCAGTTATTTGGTCAGTTTTGCCCCTTTAACTGCCCAGACAAGTGAAGTGTGAAACGATTTTAAGAGCGGCAGCTGTCATCTGCGTGTCATACTAAAACACAGCGTTGTATCAACACCAAAAGACGCTCCCTATGCATATTTGAGCATTGCACAACGTTGTACAACACCTTAGAGGCTCTCCACAGCCAGAAAATAGCTGTTTTTCAATGTGATTTGCCGCAAATAAATTTGGGTCAAAACGATTTTTTGCGGAAAGTTCAACGTATCTGACAAACCAATTTTTGGAGAAATTTGCCCATCTCTATCTCATACCTTTCATGCAACTAGCAATTTCCCTGTTATGGCCTTTCATTAGCCCTATTAGGTTTTCTTGTGGGTTTTGTGTGCACCTAAACATGTCTGATTGTTCCCTATTTGGGTTATGTATGGGCATAAAATCCCATTAATTAACTATTTTTGGGCAACAGAATCTATACGTTTTTTGTCTTTAAGATTAATGCACATAACCCTATGGTACTATTTTGTACCAGTCTTTGTTTCCTCTTTTTGAGTGTGTAATTAATTTTTCTTAATTTAATAAAATATGATATGTTTTATACATGAGTTATGACTATGACTATAATATATCTATAGCATTAACTAAACATTATAGCTTTCTTAGTTTTCAGGTTAACAGACCTAGTGCATTCCATTATTAACCATAAAAACCTGTGAAAAGCAGATGACTCATTGTCTTCTATGGGTGAGTGTTGTGGTCATGCTCTATCGAACTGTGCGAAGGCGTTGTGTAGGGAGAAGGATGGTGGGAGTGAGACCATCACCTCCTGTAAATAGTAGATCCTGTTATATCTATATACTGTTTTGGTGTCACCTTTCTTTGTAATCTGCCTGTGATGATAAACAGGCGACTACTGAGAAGTGATCTTTACAGAACAGGAAGTGTCAGGCTGTTCATAGGCTTAATGGCCCAAGGCAAAAACTACAGGATCGCAGTAGAATTTTTTTTTCTATAGATTTTAGATCATCACCAAATATTCTTATAGAATATACAAAGTACAAAAATTTTATTTGAACAATACATTATTTTCTAACAATACATTTCTTTTAAGTAGAATAATAGATGAGCATATTATCTTTCCAGATAGGTTTTCAGAATATATAAAGTGAATGGTGTCAAAAACATTGAAGACATTTTCACAATCAATAGTCAGAGAGTTCGCACTTAAATATGTAATGTCAGCACCTGGTAATGAATGGGTGCTAGTGGAGATGAGTATTGCAACTCAGATTATAATTCCACAGCACACTACAGAGGTTTTTACTTTTAAGGTTCAATACAGTGGGGAAAAAAATATTTAATCTAGATTCGAGCGAATTATGCAAGTTTCTCCCACTTAGAAAAAAAGGATGGAGAGAGGCCTGTGTAATTTGAACATCTTAGGTCGAATCAGACTATGGATACAAAATGATAAAACAAATCCAGAAAATCCCAATTGTTTCTGAATATTGGAATGAATTTATTGCAGAAGTTATGGAGAGGGAGAAATAAATATTTGTTCAACGTAGCGAATCAAGCAATATTTCGCTGGCTCTCACAGACTCTGTAACGTTATTCTTTAAGAGGCTCCTCTGTCCTCACTATTACCTGTAGTAATGACATCCGTTTGAACTTGTTATCAGTATAAAGGACACCTGAGGTCCACACTCGAACAATCCGCACACTTCCAAACTCCACTAGATGGTGAAGAGACCAAAGAGCTGTCGAAGGACACCAGAAACAAAATGTAGCCCATGCACAGGCTAGGGAAGACTGATCTGCAATGAGGCAAGCAGCTATTGGTGGTGAAGAAATCAACTGTGGAAGCGAATAATTAGAAAGAATGGAAGACATACAATGAAAATGATAATTACTCCTCTCTCTCATCTTGGGGCTCATCGAGATAGATCTCACCCTTGTGGGCTGGTCTCAAAAGTGGTTTACAAGGATGTGAGCAAAATCCTAGAATCACCAGAGGGGGACTAGGAATGAGTACTCTGCTGAGAGCTGGGACCAACATAACAAAGGCTGATACCATCAGTAAACATCTCCGCCAGATCCTGCAGTGCCAGACGTGATCCCCCTGTCAAAAGTTAGGTAAAGCAGTAAAATGTTCAGGCCCATCATGAGTTGCTATGAGGCATTTTGGATGATCCAGAAGAGTATTGGGAGAATTGGACGATATGGTCAGATTGAAAAACGCCAATGTAGAACTGTGTTTTCGGTAGAAAACACTCAAACTTGTCTTGTTTGGAGGAAAGAGAATGCTGAGTGGCATCCAAATAACACCAAATAACACCATCCATGTATATAATGCACAGACACATTATACACTCTACAGGCGAATTCATATTTGTAACTTCTCCCATTATGCAGAAAGAAAATCCAGCACCCTGTGGTCACTAGAGCAGCATGTATTTCGATAAAAAACAAAGTTTTGTTTCATCGCATCTTCTATAAAAGCATTATGTGGACTCGCCTACGGTGGAGCAATCACAGAAACATCCAACACGTTTCGGCAAGATAGCCCTATTCTTAAGATGCCACTCAGCCTACCGCTACTTCAGATCACCATTGCCATTGCTATTCCTTCTCTAGCAGCACACAGCTTCTCCCCAATCCTAGATAGGTTTTCTATCTTCCAGTCTTTTTTTATCTCATCTTGGCTATTGCGTAGTCCTCATATATCACTTACCCCTTATCCATTTATACCCATAGGCTTCTTCTTTGGCGATCCGATAGCAGTGAGCAACACATTCTCCCATCTCTCTCTACTTATATACATACATTATTACTTTCCCTGATTGTTGTCATAGCAATTTCAGATTTGTAGTGCGTGCCTTGCTTATTCCATAGTTATTTCCATACTGGGACCTACTTCCTTTACATACCATGGTGAGCATTCATCCTCTAACCCCTACTTCTTCATTTTAGCCTTTATCTCCGCCATCATTTTTCACGCTTCCATATATATCCCTTAGTCTTCTATACTTACGCTTTTTCCACCTCTACTTTCTAATCTATACTTTTCCTCCCTTTTGCCTCTTTTCTGTTCTTTCTTCTGCTCCTCCCCCACTCCTCCATCACCCCTTTTTTCTCGCCCCACACTTCCCCTCTACATCCTTACCTCATTTTTTCATAGCCCCCTTCTTTTATACGCTTTTCTCTTCAAATTATATTACTCTTTATTCTACATCATTATCTTTTTCGCCGCTCTTCTCTTTTCTTCCCTCATGTCTGTTATTACTAGTTCCTCTTACTTTTGTCAGTTTCTTTCTAGCTCTCTATCAAACGAAACGTGTATAACTGAAGATCACATTATCTCAGATTACATATCCTTTCTATTTGCAACTTGTATGTGGAAAAATTATAAGTGTATAATCAACTGTAATTCTAAAAATATTAACCTTAAAGAAGCGAAAAAACCCTTATGTAGTGTGATATGGAATTAGATTCTGATAGAGAGTTAACATAAACATGTCTCGGTAACCATGTGTCTTTACTGTCCACTTTCAGGTTTCTCAGGAAATTGTAAATTTTGGTAAGAACATGCATGCTCAATATTCCTCCCCCTGAAGCCATATATGGCAAGATTATCTCCACAATGACCATGTATTTCCCCCTCTGTGTATGTCAGATAGGCACCGGGATGGCGCACAGAGGCCAGACTCATGCAGAACACCAGCATGTGAAGGTGATCTGTACTTGGCTTCATTATAGATAGTCAGGTAATGTCTCCTCAGCGCATGAAAGCCAGAACAAAGCTCACAGCGCCAGAACCCCATATAACCAACATGATGTAAAGGCCAAGACGAGAGCCTTTCATTACACTGGATGATGATCTTCCCAGGAAAATCCAGGTTCAGCTCTTGATATGGAGGAGAAGATGACAACCAGATAACGACATTCACAATCTGAATAGATGAACAGACCAACACTACTGAATAAGGAAGCTGAACCCCCACACACTTCCTCCAGGAGATGCCAGGTCTGGTGGCCTTGAATGCTATGCAGACTATGATGGTCTTGGCCAGGACAGAGGACACGGCTACTGTGAAGAAGACACCAAAGCAGATTTGTCTCAGTCTGCAGGTCATATCCACTGGACGACCGATGAATAGAAACACACAGAGTAAGCTGAGCATGAGAGAGCTCAGGAGGATGAAGCTCAGGTTCCGGTTATTGGCTCTGACAATGGGAATATTCCGGAATAAAGTTAATATTCCAATTATAAATACAGATATCAGAGAGAGGAATATGGAGATGATGGAAAAGGCTAAAGCAAGAACATCAGTCTCATAAGACACGAACTCGTAATCTCTGACCACACAACTGTTCTTTCCCTCATTCGGCCATTCATCTTCAGGACATCTCTGGCAATTTTCACTGTCTAGGAAGAAAAAAAAAGAGGAGATGATTTAATATAAGTTAAATTCAAAACTACATTATCATTTTAGCTGTAACTATTGGACCCCATAGCAAAACTTGAAACTGGGCCCTGCTCAGTATGATCAGCATAATAAAAAAATCCTATGTTATGTTCCAGAGGCTCCTTTAAATAATAAAAAAACCTTATACTCACCTACTTCCAGACCTCAGGTTCAGTGCTGGCTCTCCTCAAATTTGTGTTCATATTCTGTGACTTCTGATTGAGCGTTTCAACCCTGCAGTTGTTGATTGGCTGCAGCGGTCACATGTCTCTACTTACATCATCATGTTTATTTGCAAATGGCAATGTAAATCAACAGCTGCAGTGGTGCCAGTTCATAGGTCACAGAATGTAGATAAAATCCCGGAGAACCCAAATGCTGGAATGGGGAAAAGGAGGTATGTGAGTTTTTTTTTGTTTTTATTTTGGGGGGGGGGGGAGGCTTTGAAGCAGATCATTAATTATTTTTAGGAAAAGGAGACTAAGGTGAAAAAAGATGCAAATTCTTATGCCTCATTTGTGAAAAATTTTTTGACTTTAACCCATTTTCACACTACTCTCTTCACTTTTTTTAAGGCATGAACAACCCCTTTAAATTAAAGCATACCGTCGTTGTTAAATAGAAATTTCAGTTTGCTCATAAATCATGATGTGCACATCACAAAAAGGAAGTATTTCCCTTTAAATCTTATCAACTTGTGTTACAGACCTCTTTCTCTCCTTGGGGAGAACACCATACATGTGTATAGAGTTTTGAATTGCCTTTCTGCCCTCCACTACGCATCTGCATATCACAAGGCATTATGGGAAAGGAGCTGAGAATCTCAAGCGCCCTCTATGGGATGTAACAAATCCTCAATTTGCTTTTGATCCACTTTTGTGTCTTTAGAAAGCAAAAGCAAATTGAGGATTTGTTACATCCAATAGAGAGCGCTTAAGCTTCTCAGCTCTTTTCCCATAATGCCTTGTGATATGCAGGTGCTTAGTGGAGGGCAAAAGGCATTTCAAAACTCCACACACCTATATGGTGCTCTATCAATGAAGAGATATTACCCTTTCTGAGCCACTCATTGCCTCCCACCCAGCAAGCCAGTACACTCTGTTCTGCACTGATGAGGGGCAAAACCCTGAAACAGCTGTCTGCAGATTGGGTGATGCTGGCTTGGCTAATATCCATTTTGCTTTCTAATGACTCAGGGGGTTAAAAGTAAACTGAGGATTTGTTACATCCAATAGAGGGCACTTGAGCTACCCGCTCCTATCCCCCAATGCCTTGAGACTAGAGATGGACGAATCGATTCTAATGAAGTGGAATTCGTTTAGAATTTCAGGAAAACTTTGATTCTGCACGAAGTCGAAATTTATGGGGATTCGCGGGAACGAATGGTCTTTTTTTCTAAAATGGCCGCGAGCACATGGCGTGACATGGGGCAGAGAACTGTGAGAGGAAGAAAGGAGGACTCTCAATGACATGTGCAGAGATGAAGCCAATCAGTAACCAGCGGGCTTCTGTGACGTCACAGCCCTATAAATACGGACGCAATCTTAAATTCTGACACTTCTCACTGTGACTCCTTTCAATAAGCATCTGGCTGCTGCAGCACTATATTGCTCTCTGTGCAAAACAAACTCATTTTTGAGCTACTGGGGTGAAAGACCTTCACAAATGTGTGTCATATACACACACCTGTTCCTGAACCAGCATTATTATTTTGTTTTAGTTTGTGGGGTATTCTCACTAAAGTCCAGGTTGTGTGTTTTTCAGCCCCATATACGCCTGAATTCCAGCTGGTTCATTGTGTAGTGTATTTTATACCCAAGAGTTAATTTATCCTCTTGTTTGTGGGGTAATTAGGAGTAAAATACAGAGTTTTTTTTTTTTTTTGACCCAGATATGCCTGAATTTCAAGTGGATTTTTATGTAGGGTATTTTATACCCAAGGGTTAATTTAGCCTCTTGTTTGTGGGGTAATTTGGAGTAAAATACAGGGTGTGTGTATTTTTGCACCATATACGCCTCAATTCCATCTGGTTCACTGTGTAGCCTATTTCATACCCCAGGGTTAACTTAGCCTCTTGTTTGTGGGGTAATTTGGAGTAAAATACAGAATGTGTATTTATCATATACAGACATCTTCATTAAACAGAGTCTGTACATTTTTGATCAAACAGTATGTCAGACAGAGAGGTGGCAGGCCCTTCATATGCGAGTGGCAGTGGCACAAACGTTCCTGGAGCAGGCACAGGTCGCATGACAGTAAGGGGACGTCGCAGCGGGGTCACTCGGTGAGGCCAGAACTGCTGGTGTCATCTAGCGGCCGTGTGTTGACCAGTAACCCAAGGGCTCTTGATTGGTTGACTAGGTTATCCACTTCCTCCCAGATGACATCTGACAACCTCAGCCAAAAGTCGGTGGGTTCGTCAGACACAACCCTTCATTGGCATGGTCCTGAAACAGGTCAGCAGCCCTCACCTGTCCTCAACTCGCCTCTGTCCCGTTCGGTTCCCTCAGCCAGAGAAGTACTATGTGTTCTGGGCTCAGCGCCACTATACAGCGATGACAAACTTTTTGAGGACAGTCAGCAGCTACATGGCAGCGAAGAGGTAGGGCAGACATCCACTGCTTCTTGCAGTAGGCGGGAAAGTATTGATGTGGAGAGTGGCAGGGGAGGTTATGTTGCAAGCAGTCAGGCTCTGCATACTGAGACCGTTGAGGAGAATAGCAGTGCCGGGCATACACAAATCGATGACGATATAGCCGATCGCATTTGGGAGCCGAGTGAAGCAAGGGCTTGATCATCATCATCGGGAGAAGAGGGCGTCAGCTTGCATGTCAGGCAGCAGCGCAGCCAGCAAGTCGGTAGTGTGGCAAGGGAACGCTCTGCCTTTATCACCCCATTCGGACTGTACGAGTCCACCATCATGCAGTTCGGTATGAAGAATGCCCCTGCCACTTTTGAGCGAATGGTCAACATGCTGCTCAAGGGACTTGAAGGGTACGCGGCCACGTACCTGGATGACATAGCCGTTTTTAGTCCCACCTGGGAGGATCACCTCCAGCACCTGACGCGGGTGCTTGGGCGAGTCGGCCAGGCAGGCTTGACCATCAAGCCGGATAAGTGCTAGCTGGGCATGAGTGAGGGCCACGTCCTGGGGCACGGGTAGGTGGGGGGTCTAGAAGCCAGAGCCCGGAAAAGTGGATGCCATCGCATCCTGGCCCACCCCCAGGACCAAAAAACAGGTGATGTCCTTCTTGGGCACCGCTGGTTACTATAGGAGGTTTGTTCCACACTATAGTAGCCTGTCAAAGCCCCTGACGGACCTCACCCAGAAGCGGTTGCCCTCCGCCGTCGATTGGACAAACGACTGCGAGACAGCCTTCCAGGCCCTCAAGGCCGCCGTGTCCAGCTCCCCAGTATTGCAAGCTGCCGACTTCACCCGGCAGTTTATAGTACAAACCGACGCCAGTGACTTTGGCCTCAGTGCAGTGCTCAGCCAAGTGCACACAACGGGGCGGGAACATCCCGTTATGCACGTGAGCTGTACGCTTCTGTCGAGAGAAGTGGCCTATTCCACTATGGAGAAAGAATGCCTGGCGATAGTGTGGGCCCTGCAGCGTCATTTCAATGTGGAGACAGACCACAACCCTCTGAGCTGGTTACACACGGTCTCCGGAACCAATGGAAGGTTGCTATGCTGGAGCCTGGCGTTCCAACAGTACAACTTCGCCATTCGCCACCCTAATGGCCGAGACCACGGCAACGCCAATGGGTTGTCCCGACAGGGAGAGGGGTCAGCTGGGCGCCTGGTGGAGCACTGAGAAGGTGCTGCCCCCTAGCGCCCTCAAAAGGGGGGAGGTGTGAGGAAAATTCACTAAAAAAATGACTTCATCTCCAATTTCATATCTAGTCAGATCTCACAGATGGCCCCCAGCCCCCAGGAAAGCTCAATTTACACGTTAATCAGCACAGCCAAGACCCATTGTAAATGCTTTCCATAGGAAGCTAGCACAGCAGGAGTGGTTGACCCATCAAAAGAACCCTCATTTCCATTAATTAGCACTGAACACATGTGCCCTCTCCAACCCCAAGAACAAAGACTTGACCAAAATGGACCCAGCCCTAGTGGCTCCGAACTTTCATAAAGATTTATAAGAGAATCGTGGAACCGTGGTATACCGCGATTTCACATTTTAAAATGTGAATCTTTCTGCACAGCCCACTGCCACTCCCGGGTTTCTGGGGCGCATGGGGACTGAGAAATCCAGAACTGGACCTAGGGAGTCCATAGGATAGGGGTGTCTGATATCCGGGCGTAGTGTAGGTCCGGCCGGTTCTGATGATGCCACCGGCTCGGTTCTGTGCCAATGCCCTGCCGCGTTATGGTCCATTTTTGTATTTCTGTCAGAAACTGCATGACCAGAATGGGAGGAGTTCATAGACCGTCCCAGGGGTGTTTGGGGGCGTGTAGGGGGCTGCCACGTGGACAGTCCCCTCACAGATATAAGCAGGGGCCAAGGTGTGCTCAACTGTTGATCCAGGAAGGGGGGTACCTAAGAGCACTTCCAGGAGCATCCACACGCAAAAGCCAGGCCACATAAGCACCCCATGTAGCCAAGCACCAAAGGTAACTGGACACATTTTATTGCCTTTGTCTGTAACCCATACTTGTACTTGCACCTCTGACTCTTATCTGTATATTATTATCCTTTTGTATATATTTGTCTAGTGTGCTCTCCAAGGCTAATTAAATCTATAAACTTTAATCTGAGTTAGTCTTTCTTGATCATCGGCCTCATGCGCCTAGCACTCGGTCTATAATATATAGCTACCCCAAGGCTGGTTTCGGCCTTGTTATAAGTTGGTAACGGACCAGTCTTATAACTAGAAACTGGTGGCAGCCGTTCAGGATTCTGGACGAGGAGAGTGTTCTCTCGTCCTCCCTGGTTCTCCCTGTGGCCGTGGACAGGGGTTAACAGTGGAACAGTATCTGGCTGACCTTGTGCACCCCTAGGGGGAAGCGCAACGTCACGATACACCCCAAGTCAGGCCGTCGACCCTCGAGTGGGCAGGCGGGCGGGCTTTTTCCTGACAGATTGGGTGGCAGCAGTGCGAGTTCGTAACCAAACAGCCACGGAGTAGAAAACCCACTTTGTAGGTCCAAGAAAGGAGTGGCACAGGGGCTCACTGAGGCAGTGGCGGTAGTAGTCACTCAGTAAGGAGTGTTGGCAGTAAAATCACCTACTCAGCGGTTTGGCAGTTTTTTGCTAAGACACCAGAGGAGCCGAACATGTGTATATTTAGAATCTGTGGGCCGAAAGTGAAGCGTGGCCAGGGAGCTAACGTTGGCACTGGCCCTGCGTCAACACATGCAGCGACACAATTCAGTGGCCTGGGAGAAACGTGTCTCAGATGTGGTCCATTCCTCCGCAGCAACAGCCGCAACACCCAGTGGTACATATACCATTTCAGCCAGTCAAGGCTCCACCACCTCTGCCGAAGAGAGCTTTTTGTCTTTCCCATCATCTACCAGTCCAGATGATCCTGCTCCTCGTCACTCATGGTGCCAGCAGTTGAACACCGAGGCGATTGCCAAGAGACAGCAGTATGTGTCCAACAATCCTAAGGTGCAGAAGCTGACCGTGCTCCTGTCCAAGTTTTTGTTACTGTATTCCCTCTCTTTCCAAGTGGTGTACTCTGCACCGTTCAGAGAGCTAATGGCTTGTGCCGAGCCGAGGTGGAGAGTTCCAAGCCATAATTTATTTTCCAAAAAGGCAGTACCAGCCCTGCACAAATATGTAGAACAGAAGGTGGGCCAGTCCTTGAGCCTATCAGTGTCTTCCAAGGTGCATGGCATCGCGGACGTGGGGAGCTGTAACTACAGTCAGGGCCAGTACATGTCCTTTACGGCCCACTGGGTGAATGTGCATCCTGTCCAGCCACACCAGCAACTTCGACAGGTGACGCCGCCTTCTCCTCCATGTTGTCAAGCTGCTGATCCTGCGCCAATGTCTGCCTCCTCCTCCACCACCACCTCAGCCTCTACAAGTCTAAGTGATGCTTCATAATACCACAAGTGCAGGGAACCGCGGTGTCACACAGTTCTACACCTGGTTTGCCTGGGCAAACAAAGTCACACAGGGAAGGAACTGCTCAGCATCATGCAACACAAAATCAATGTGTGACTTTCTCCATGACAACTGCAAATCGGAACCATGGTGACAGACAATGGAAGGAACATGGTGTCCGTGCTGCACCGAGGAGGGCTGAGCCATGCGCCCTGCATGGCGCACGTGTTCAATCTGGTTGTCAAAAGGTTCCTTAAGTCTTCCACCCATCTGCAAGACATTCTAAAAATGGCCAGGAAACTGTGCATGCACTTCATCCATTCCGACAAAGCCAAGCACACCCTCCTTGAGCTGCAGCGGCAGAACGGCTTTCCCCAACATGGGCTGATATGCAATGTTTTCAACCGTTGGAATTCCAGCCTCCATATGTTAGACCGAATGTATGAACAGAGAAAGGCCACTAATGATTCTTTGATGATCCAAGTGGACAGGAGTACTCCCCTGTGTAATTATGATGTCAGCCGGTAGCAGCTTATGCATGACGTGGCAGAAAAAAGCAAATGTCCAGCAATCCAATGGCCAAAATAGAATAAAAATGAAGCTTTATTTACCGATCCTTAAAACGGAAGACAAGCAAGCACAGGCATGGTAACAGTGGCGACGCGTTTCGGGGTATCACCCCTTCATCATGGCCCATTACACTAAGTACAAAAAAAGATCTTATATAGGAGTGATCATAATAACAATACAACAGCTCACCTGTGTAGAGCATCCGCGCCTGCCATGAGAACCGCCAACTGCACATCCGGTAACACCAGCAGCCATGCAGGACGCCGGCACCTGCGCAGAACCCAGACACACCGCGCGCTCCCCGCGCATGCGCGGAAGCGCCCGAAGTCCCAGCTCGCGAGACTAAACCAGCGCTCATGCCGGCAGCGGGACCTGGGGGCCGTGACATGTCTCAATACACAGACAGACAAATAACCACACTGATGCATGCTAAAGAATAAAAACAATACCTAAAAGAGATACCCTGATAGCAACAACAACAAAGAAAAGTAAACAACAATGGAGCAAAAGTTTTAGAATACATTAGAATATATAACAGTCCTGACATGAGCACAAATAGAGATTCTAATCAATAATGGTATAGTATATCATTCCGGATATTTAACCCTTTGGGCGAAAGAGTATTAAGAGTCACCATCCAAAATATTTCACGATTACGCAGTTGATAAGTGAGATTACCTCCACGTTTATTGGGCAATATTTTTTCTATAGCGAATGCCCTGAAAAATTTTGGATTGGATTGGTGTACACTGGTGCTACAGGATTTATCTGCATTACAGCAGTCAACTGTAAGGGTCCCCTCCAACTTTTCGGCCAGAGACAGGAAAGCTATGATTGAGCTTCAGAATTTCTCTCAGCTCATTTACAAACAGGCCGATAAGGGAGGGTCCATAGTGGTAATGCCAAAAACGATATATCATAATCAAATGTTGTCATTGCTCTCAGACACCAACACGTATCAAGTGTTATGCACTGATCCAACTTCTTTGTTTCAGCTACAGCTGCATTCTCTCTTACAGGAAGGACAAGCCTTGGGTTTAATTTCTTTAAATACAGTAGAACGTCTGTATGTTACAGACCCTATTGTCCCAATTATCTACGGGCTACCTAAGGTTCATAAAAAATTAGATCCACCGCCAATGAGACCAATTGTTTCAGGTATTGGTTCTCTTTTGGAACCACTCTGCGAATGGCTTGACTCTCATCTACAGCCTCTTGTACGTCGTATCCCCGGGTATCTTAAAGATACGAGGGATGTTCTTCAAAACATGGAAAATATAGTGTGGCAGTCTCAGTTTTCATGGCTATCATGTGATGTTGAGTCGTTGTATACTTCCATACCACTGGACGTCGCTCTTTTGGCTCTTCAATTTCATTTTTTCGAATATAGTAATTTTTCATCTGACTTACAACAATTTTTGTTGATGACTGTTACTTTTCTTATGACCCACAATTTTTTTCTTTTTGACAACACATTTTATTTACAATTGTGTGGTGTTTCGATGGGTGCCAAATTTTCTCCTTCTTTAGCTAATTTAGTTATGGCCTGGTTTGAATTTATGTATATTTTTTCAGACATTAATCCGTTCATTTCAGACGTCCAGTGGTATGGGAGATACATTGATGATATGCTGTTTGTATGGCAGGGACCATCTGACAGGGCTGCTTCCTTTATTGAATTTCTTAATAACAATCCCTTGAATCTTAAATTTACGACTTGTTCTCATAATTCTGTTATTTCTTTTTTTGGATCTAACACTTAGAGGAGTTCCTGGGGTCCAGGTCCTTACCCAAACTTTTCGTAAATCCATCAGCGGCAACACGACATTACATTACCGTAGTCACCACCCCAAGCATACACGTCTATCTATACCAATTGGGGAACTGATACGAGCCAAACGGAATTGTTCCTCACATGAAAGCTTTTTGGCTGAGTCAGATAATATTTGTCAACGTTTGCTTGCCCGCGGATATCCCCGTTGGGTTATTAATCGTGCCCAGAATATTGTTAACAAAAAAGATCGTAATCTCTTGCTTCATCCACAACAGCATGTGGCAAGTAATTTCAACATTCCTACGTTGGCTGTAGAGTATAATGCTCGTTTTCCAGAGATTCAGAAGATTGTACAAAAATATCTACCAATACTATATGAGGATGACATGTTGAAGCATATTCTATCCCAAGGCTGTAGAATAGTTGCCAAAAAGTCACGCACTATTGGAGATTCCATTAGCCCTAGTTTATTTTGTTCTACGTCTACATCGGAAGGGAATTGGCTGAGACATAGGGGTTATTATAAGTGCGGTGCCTATCCATGCAAAACATGTATATTTTCTAAGGTCACAAAAGAGTTTGGATTGCAGGGACGTCAGTTTAAGATCAATCAATTTCTTAACTGCAACTCAACATTTGTAGTGTACATCATTGAATGTACACACTGTCACCTGTATTATGTAGGGTCAACTACTCGAAAATTCAAGATACGGGTATGCGAACACCTGAATTATATTCATAATCTGGGTGTTCGCAATATCTCAATGTTGCCGGCATTTATAATACATACACCAATCCAATCCAAATTTTTCAGGGCATTCGCTTATAGAAAAAATATTGCCCAATAACGTGGGGTAATCTCACTTATCAACTGCGTAATCGTGAAATATTTTGGATGGTGACTCTTAATACTCTTTCGCCCAAAGGGTTAAATATCCGGAATGATATACTATACCATTATTGATTAGAATCTCTATTTGTGCTCATGTCAGGACTGTTATATATTCTAATGTATTCTAAAACTTTTGCTCCATTGTTGTTTACTTTTCTTTGTTGTTGTTGCTATCAGGTATCTCTTTTTAGGTATTGTTTTTATTCTTTAGCATGCATCAGTGTGGTTATTTGTCTGTCTGTGTATTGAGACATGTCACGGGCCCCCAGGTCCCGCTGCCGGCAGAGCGCTGGTTTAGTCTCGCGAGCTGGGATTCGGGCGCTTCCGCGCATGCGCGGTGGAGCGCGCGGGTGTCTGGGTTCTGCGCAGGCGCCGGCGTCCTGCATGGCTGCGGTGTTACCGGTATGTGCAGTTGGCGGTTTCTCATGGCAGGCGCGGATGCTCTACACAGGTGAGCTGTTGTATTGTTATTATGATCACTCCTATATAAGATCTTTTTTTGTACTTAGTGTAATGGGCCATGATGAAGGGGTGATACCCCGAAACGCGTCGCCACTGTTACCATGCCTGTGCTTGCTTGTCTTTCGTTTTAAGGATCGGTAAATAAAGCTTCATTTTTATTCTATTTTGGCCATTGGATTGCTGGACATTTGCTTTTTTCTGCCACGTTTGTTCCCTCTTTGCCTGGAGGGTCCGTGCAGTCCATATGTGAGCGGTGAGCTGAAAACTCTTCTTTGTTGGGTTACAGCTTATGCATGACACCTGCCGTTTGCTCAGGCCCTTTGATGAGGCCACGTTATTTGTCAGTTGCCCAGACTATGGGATGAATAACGTCATTCCACTGCTTCACGTCCTGCAACAGATGCTGCAAAATCTGTCTGGACAGGGGACTGGAGACGTGGCGACTACATCTCACAGTCACATATGTCCGGTGGGGGCTGAACTGGAGGAGGAGGAGGCAGAGGAGGAGGAGGAACACACACAGTGTCTGGTGAACTGAGTTGTTTTTCTACTCAGGTGACAGGAGAGGAGGAGCAGAAGCAGCCGTAGGAGGTAAAGGGAAATGAGGAAGACAAGGCAGATGACCCAGACACACCGTGGCAGTATACAGTGGAGATGGAGGCAGGGAGTCCCTCAGAGTCACTTGCGCAGGTGGCCCGCAGCATGCTAATTTGCCTTGCTAGTGACAGCTGAATAGTCACCAACTGGCAGAGGGAGGACTTCTGGCTCTCCAACCTCTTGGACCCTCGCTAGCTGTCGAGAGGGAGGAGAAACTCAAGTACTATAGAGAAATCCTATGTAGTCAGTTGGCCGCGCCATCGTTCATCCTCTGACAGGTCTGACCAAGGGTTCCTCATCGCTCACATACTACTGCCGCTGCTGCTGGGGGAAGGTGGGGTGATAGGAGCGGTACCAGCTCCATCAGCAGCAGCCTAAGTCTGGAGTCGTTGATGAGCAGCTTCCTTCACCCACCTAGTGAGGAGAGTACTCACCAGCAGCAGCAGGACCTGGAGCAGACCCTGAACCAGCAGGTGGTGGCCTACTTGGACAGCACTCTGCCACCCCACATAGAAGATCCGCTGGATTACTGGGTAGCCAAACTGGATGTGGGGCCACAACTTACCGAGTTTGCACTGGAGAAGCTGTCCTGCCCGGCCTGTAGTGTGGCATCAGAGTTGGTGTTCAGTGCTGCGGGGCCATAATTACCGCAAGGAGAACTCGCTTGTCCACCTGAAATGTGGAGAGACTAACCTTTGTCAAGATTAATCAGGCGTGGATTGGCCAGGATTTCCACACACCAGTGCCTTATACATCAGATTAGATCAGCCATGACACCTCACCAAAACGTTGAGAAATGAGTCTGGATTCAAACTACCTGCCTCAGCTACTATTCTGATGCTACCACCCGCCTGATGCCCCACATCTGCTGCCAGCTGCTCCATCTACCACTCACCATCTTTACCAGGGACGGGTATTGCCACTCACCTCCACACTGTTTCATTGTGCCAATCTGTGGCCTATTTATGCTGCTGCCACCTCCACGCTGTGTCATTGTGCCACTCTGTGGCCTACTCATGTTGCTGCCACCTCCAGAATTTGTCATTGTGCCACTCTTCAACCTCATGTTGCTGCTGCTGTTGCTGCCGCCACCTCCACACTCTTTCATTGTGCCACTCTGTGACCTACTGATGTTGATGCCACCTCCACACTGTCATTGTGCCACTCTGTGGTCTACTGATGTTGCTGCCACCTTCTCATCCTGTCATTGTGCCACTCTGTGGCCTACTGATGTTGCTGCCACCTTCTCAACCTGTAATTTGCCACTCTGTCGTCTAGTGATGTTGCTGCCACCTCCACACTCTATGAATGTGCCACTCTGTGGTCTACTCATGCTGCTGCCAACTGATCACCGTCTCACTCGAGCACACTGTGGTTTCCTAATTCTGTTTCCACCCTCCACACTCTATGACGTTGCCACTATGTTTGGTTTTCCCCTTCTTTTAATCTGTCAGAAGGGATGAAAAGGAAAAGGATTGTCTGATGATTAGGTAGCCAAAATCAGGAGTGGATACAGCACAAAGAAGACATGCAAATATCCCATTTACTGGTCATTTCTGTATTGGATCAACTCCTGTTGACTGATTGAAAGCGGACACTGACGGATGACAGGAAGGGCAACATGATCAGTGACGTCAACGCAAAATTACTGCTGACACCCTCTCCACTCATTCGAGGGGCCTCTACACGTATCAGCGTTTAACAGAACAGGTTCTGTCATATTCCGTGGAATCATCTGGTGACGGTGTAAAGCTCTGGCCTCATGGAGTGACCCCTGCTGTGACGTCTCCTTACTGTGCTGCAACCTGTGCCGGCTCCAGGAACCTAATATTGTGTTCTTTGACGCTATTGTAGTATCTTAACCCTCAGCTCGGTTCTTTCCAGCTGGCGCTGACATTACCTTGTCAGGCTGCGTTCCCACTTCAGTTTTTTGGTCAGTTTTGCCCCGTAAGTGCCCAGAGAATTGAAGAGTGTAACGATTCTAAGAGCGGCAGCTGTCATGTGCGTGTCATACTAAAACACAGCATTGTATGAAGACCAAACCACGCTCCCTATCCATATTTGATCATGGCACAACGTTCTACAACTTCCTACTGGCTCTCTGCAGCCAGGAAATAGCCGTTTTTTAATGCGATTTGCCGCGAATAATTTCAGGTCGAAACGAATTTTGCCCAAAAATTCGGCGAAGTCGGCGAATTTAATTTTTGAGAAATTCTCTCATCTCTACTCTATAAGTATCAGCGTTTAACAGTGTAGGTTCTGTCATAATATGTGGAATCATCTGATGTCAGTGTAAAAGGTTTGCGCTCTTTGACGCTATTGTAGGCTCTTGACCCTCACTCGGTTCTTTCCAGCTGGCGCTGACATTACCTTGTCAGGCTGCGTTCCCACTTCAGTTTTTTGGTCAGTTTTGCCCTCTTAAGTGCCCAGGGAATTTTAGAGTGAAGCAATTCTAAGAGCGGCGGCTGTCATGTGTGTGTCATACTAAAACACAGCATTGAATGAAGACCAAACCAAGCTCCCTATGCATATTTGATCATGGCACAATGTTCTGCAACACCCTGCAGGCTATTCTCCGCAAATAAATTCGGATCGAAATGAATTTTTGCGGAAAATTCTGCGAAGCTGGCGAATCGAATTTTTGAGAAATTCGACAGTCTATACTTGAGACCTCTCTCTCCTAATTCAACAGCTATTCCTGTTTGCCAGGTTATAGATACAGATCAGTTACAAGTCCATTTACTGTTTATAAAAAGCCTTTTGTACATTATTCTTCCCTACTCCTACAAATAAGACTATAGGGAATGAAACTTGCTTTAAACTGTGTTGATGCTGCTATGATTACAGGACTTTAGTTGGAAGCAAGTTCCATTTACAGAAATAAGGAAGCCTGTAACCCTCTATTTGAATAAGACAAATATTTAAAGTATTTTGTCTATGTCCCTTTTTTTTAACCTACCTAGTTATTTCTCTTATTTACAAGAAAGTGAAGGACTGCAGTGATTCATGTCTCCTCTAAATTTGCCCCACATTGAAACTAATGCAGTTTGCACCTGCAGGTAAATAGGTCTAAAAACAGAATAAATCATTCTAGATTACTAACTTTAGTTCACAGAGTGAGGTGTAAATCCTGCCCAGCACCGACAATGCAGTGAGATTTATTCAACAACCTTTACATGCCTTCATATAGATACCATATGTACTGTGTGTAAGATAGATAGGATATGGAGATATACATGAAGGATGTGCATGTCTCTATATAATGATAGTAGAATAAATAACATATAGTAACTGTAAGACTGCAAATAACTGTAATTACTGTAAAACTATCAAGACTATTATTGATAAATATAACATATCCCACCAAAATGACTTGTAAATTCCCCCTTTGGGCATGAGATACAGTCATAGCAGCAGATGTGATATCCCCCTCTGAGAACTGCTCGTGTTCCAGGCTGGCAGGATTCACTGCATCGACCTCTAGGAATCTACATGTAAGTGATGAGATACATGACAACAATTAAGAATTATATTGGAAGACATTGAAAACACATTCATTTTTCTTAAAAACAATAAAACCATTGTCCAAACCAGAGACCTTCTTGTTAGGACAAATTCACCCAAGGAAAAGGTGTGCGCGGCTTCAAGAGACATACATATATTACTGATATGAATACCTGGGATCTCCCTGCATTTTTGTCTTTTCCTTCCTATTAGTTTATGTGTGGGGGTTATATAGCAACTGACTCACATCTGACATATTAGGGCAGATCAGCCAAACTTCAGTGGGAGTTTCTGTTAATCTTACTGCAATGGTCCCTGGTTTCGGCAGCATAGTGTGGGTTATCATATAAGTTTGTGTGTTTGTATCTGGAAAACCTCTTTCTAGTGCACAGAACAACAGAACACTTCTTATTTTACTTTGTGGATCAATGCCAGTCTCTTAACCCTTACAGCCTACAGATGAGAACCAAAAGGAGAAGTTATCAAAACATGCAAACAGCCCTCCATTGGAAAAAAGATGATCAAACAGTTTTGTTGTTAAAGTTTGAAAGTCCACCCCTCTAGAATCTACTCAGATCAGATGAATAAGGCAAGGTTTGGAGCTACACAGTCCTTTATCAAGTGAGGTGCACCACCCCATGTTATCACCACCTGAACCCAATTTACAGAGTGCAACTGCAAGCACCTGCATCTCAGCTCCTGGTCCAACTACCAGTCACTTGATAAATGGCTTGGACAGAGGTAGCAAAGATGAACTTTACAGATGCACTATGATATCAAAGCTCAGAATGGTATCATAACTTATTTTTAACAATTTTTCATGGCTATTTAGACAAAACAAAAACTGTAATGTCAAGGTGAAGCACAAAATGTTGCCATATTCTGAATTCAGTGTTGCTCTGGATTATTATGTGAGTGGAGTCATATGAATTTTCCAATAGAGTGCTGTCTCCCTTGTTTTAATATATTTCTTTTGATATAGTTCTAACAAAACTTTCAGGGAAAGGAAGTGAGTGTCAGTTCTTGATGTTCCTCCCCATTTTTGTGCCATCATCTGCCCTGCCATTATTCCAGTTTTGCCATGCCTTGTTAAATGTCTGTTTTAAAATTATGTTTAGTGCATGTTCATATTACTGTTTCCCGGAATTGCTTGGCTGGTTTCAATTCAGATCTAATGAAGTCCTAGGGATTTCTGAATACTGGGAATTATAGCTAGGACCCAGAAAAGGTGACAGCCATACATAAACCCAAATTCTGCCATTCTGTACCAGTCGTTGTTGTTACGATAACACATGTAATTGGTAATATACATTGCGTATATAAACCATGCATAAACCATGCTGAATAAAAGTGACACTAAAGAGGAAACAAGATGAGATATGGCTGGGCATGTTCCATACATCACTCTGTGGTATATGTGCCCACAGATGTTGCAGCTGGGCCTATCAATCCTGCACTTCTTTTGCTTACAGGTTTTGGCGTCCCTGCATGTCCCATGCATTTTTGATGAGGAGTAAATCTGATGAGCAGGAAGACCAAGGAAGTATTGCAATCTGGCAGATACATTCCTGGGAAACCCTGACAGCTTATAAGCTGTCAGATAAAATAGCAGATAAAAGGTAATGAGAGGCAACACATGTGGCTGTAGGATGACCTGCACATATGGCTCAGCTGTTATTGTCACTCATTTCGCTACTAGGGGTGTCCAAACTCTAACTTTGAACCCCATTAAAGTCTTTGGGAGAAGATGTTCGGGGTAATTTTTATACCTATACAGGTGAGTAGAAGCTCTAATTACCATCCATAAAGTAAACTGGATACGTGGAACAACTTAGTGAAGATAATTTGGCTCTAAGAGTGACAGAAAACAATTGAGAGGTTAAAATACTTCATTCCTTTCAATGGCTAACTGAAAATATGAGGACAGCTTGCAAGCATTGGCGTAGCTATAGGAGGTGCAGCAGTAGCAGCTTCTACAGGGCCCTGTATCCTGAGGGGCCCAAAAGCCCATTTGACACATAGGAGATTTGGAGACAGTTCAATTACTGATCTCCCAAAACTGCAAAAACAGAACTTTTGGGCACTGAGTCTTATTTAGCAAATCAAAGAACTCTGTACAATATATATCCATGTATATGATAGTTAGGTGTTATGTGAGCCTGCAAATGTCACCAAATAACAATTGCTGGGTGTGGGAAAGATGCAGCCAGAAATACCAAACTCCCTAATTATTGATGTCTATGGAGAGGAAAATGCTATCTAACTAACTAAGAGCAGTCTATACAGTACAGAGAGTGAACTGAATATGGCGTTCACAAGGCAATACAGTGAAATATATATAACATTGTCATATGATTTTAGCAGCCAGTGAGAGCCCTACACCTTAGCGATGACGTTTTTGACACTTCTTTGTGCTCTGCACTGATTGGATGGGGCCAAAAGTGCAGAAAGGTGATTGGATGGCCGCCAAAAGTGCAGAAAGCTGCTAAAAACTAAACTGAAAATGGCGTGCCGAACTTGAACTTTACTTGAACGAACAGTAAAATGTTCGGTTCGAGTTCTAAAAATTTGAGACGTTCTGCTAGAACTTAACATTTCTAGAACAGTTTGATCAACACTAATGGGAGCTAATGCTTGTTATCAGATCAAACAATTTCCCTATTTGTGATCAATCTGGGCTGTAGAGGTTCTTCACTGTGCGTGAATGTCCTTATGTAATCACTGCTCCCAACAGTGAGGACAGAATGGCCAACATGATAGGCAACTTGGCAAAGTGACCATCCTGATGTTCTCAATCCAATCTTCTGCCTCCTCTAAAAGTTTGCCATTTGGGCAATATGTCTTAGAGTACATCATAAAGGCATGTCCAGCAGTCCATGATGTCTCTCCAAGTTATACACTACCCAAAAGTTGCCTGTAGGAGCATTTTAAAGGGGAAGCATTTGTATGCTCTTTTCTGGCAAGAGCCAGTGTCTACTCCCTGAAATCATTTACATATCTTGCTGAGACATAACTGAATGCCAAGTTTTGTAGCAATCCAATATTTCTACCTGAATAGGTTATTATTTTTGTCAATGAGTGTACAGTATATCACAACACAGAATGTTATCTCAACTTTTTCTAATGGACTTTGCTTTACAATCAGAGCAGATATTTCGAAAAGGCAAGAAAAAGATGCACTTTTCTTTATTTAATGTTGTAGAAATAATATTAATAACTCTTATATTGCATTAGAACAGAGGCGTAACTTGAAGCTCCGGGGCCCTAGTGTGCTCCCCAGCTACCATGTGCCACTTACAATGCTGGTATCTCCTTATCTGGCAGGAGGGCTTTTGGGCCCCATAAGGCTGCAGGGCCCAGTAGCGACTGCTTCTTCTGCACCCCCTATAGCTACCACGGTGAGTGTATACTGACACCGCTGACCATGACAGTAGATATCTATATAGGTATGATTGCTTCAATTCGCTAAGTCATTCTGTTTACAGATGTAGCAAAACTAAACATGGCAGATAACGTACCATGGTATCATGCTACAGAACGTTATCTCAGCTTTTTCAATGCTATTTAATAGCTTTTGTTTAGAGATTATAGCAGAAAACATGGAAAACTGTGATATCACAGTCAAGTTAAACTTTACAACATTCACATTGCTTAGGTGTTCATACCAGTGTACACAAATTGCATATCACAATGTAAGCAGATTTAAAAGCTGTAACTAAACTAATAAATGACTGGGTGGATTGCAGAACAAAAAGGTGATCATAACTGAGGTTGTTTAGTTAGAAAATTGAAGGATGATGAAAATACTATGTGTAAATGATGTATATGAAAATCAGGAGACTGAGATCCCTGCAATGATACAAAGAATTGTAATTATAGCCATAAGACTTTCAATATGTCCAGAGAAAAGTTGATTACCCCATAGAAGGTAGTTAAGTGGCAAATGTATTAAAAAAGTTTCATTGTAACCTGAAGGTCATCCCTGAATGTAGTAATATTATAAGTTTTAGTTGCTGGAGCTATCTTCCCTCCCATTTGTTTTTTGATTAGAGATTTCCAGAAATTTACACAATTCCGTCCATCCCTAAAGCTATGGATACAGCCTCTTGGCACAGACAAAATACCGGTCATATTCTGTCTTATTAATCCAGCTGGTATTTTGTCATCCTTTCAATAGTTTTTGGAGGATGGTTCTATCCGTGGTTTGCAGATTATCCCCACCCCACCTCCGTTGAATAGCACAGCTTCTGCCTGAAACCAGGTTTCGAGTTTTTCGAAACATCGGCAGTGTAAAAATCTGTCCGTCTGAAAATCCATTCAGTGTAGATGATTGAGCAGATTTTCTATCAAAATCTATGTTGATGGCTGACAGTCGATTTTCAGACAATTTTAAAATCCGAAAACTGTCTGAAAATCCATCTGAAAACCTTGACGGGTGGACGTACCCAGATGTCTACACAGCTGAGGACAATATACTCGTCAGAAACCTAATCTTGAAACGGTTTTGCAGCACGGGTATTTTTTCAGTTATCTGTCAAAATCTGCCGGATTTTTGGGGCATTTTTTAATAGTTTTTTTGGTCTGTTTCCTTCTGGTTTTTAAATGTGTGATTTGTTAACTCCACTCCATTTTAAGGTTACAGTTGCCATTTTGAGTGCTTTGGATACAGTCGTGTCCTTTGTCTGCTGCAGTGTTTTTTTTTGTTTTTTTTTTTTATTAACCAAAAAAAGTCGATTACTTCCAATTGCAACATCGTATTCCAGTAGCATAGAGAAACAACAGTACGTGGTGCGACAGCTTTCACGCATTTCACGCCGAGAAATGCGACTGTTAATGTGCGTGCTTCATAATGAGTTGGTTCGTCGTTGTCACTAGTCAGTGCTGGCTGCTGAACGGTGTCGATATTGGGTTCACCCAACAAATGATCTGCAGTATAACTGAGGACTCATTGGACACTTGTATGCCAAACTGAGAAGGTAGATTTTTTTTTCTATTTTTAAAGACTATATTCATGCACTTCATACAGATGTCAATTGAGGTCTTTGATAGGCTAGTGGAGATTGTGGGTCCAAATGTCAACAGACAGGATACGTGGATGTGTGCAGCCATCAGTCCCAGAGAGAGAGTGCTCATAACTTTGTGGTATGCTTTTTATCACAATAATAATTGCTTTGTCTAAATCTGGTCATTACCTAAATGTTGATTAGAATTGTATTTTAATCATAACTTTGTTTACTGTTACTGGTATATTTTTCTATGATATCATTTTTTGTTTGTTTGTTTTAGGTTTCTTGCAACTGGAGAGAGCTTCAGTTCCCTACACCTGCAGTTCTGGGCTGGCAAATCCATTATTGCCAAGACAGTGGGTGCTACATGTGAAATGATCTGGGAGCACTTACAACCAATTGCAATGCCTAGCCCTTCTGAGGAGCTTTGGCTATAGACTGGCGAAAGGTTTAAATCTGTAGCCAATTTCCCTAACTGCATGGGTGCTGTTGATGGGAAGCACATACGTTCAGCAGCCATCACACTCAGGATCATGATTTTTTAACTATAACACATATTTTTCTGGGGTTCTGATGCTGGTGGCTGATGCACAATCAAAGTTTGTTACCATCGAATTTGGCACCTATGGCAGTACTGGGGACTCCCAGGAGTTGCTATTGTCACAATTTGGTCATACAGTGCTGGAAAATGGGATCACAGGATCACCACCACTGGTCTACCAGAAACATCCCATATAGTCCCTTATGTGATGGTTGGAGGTGAGGATTTTCCGCTGATGAACAACATGCTTTGACCCTACCCCCAGAGGGGACTGGATGGGTGGAGGTTGGTATTTAATGCCCGTTTAAGCCGCACACTGAAATTTGTAGAATGTGCCTTTGGAATTCTGTGTGGAGGGTTTTCACTGGGCCACTGTAGTTGAAGGTGGAAACTGTGGAGATAGTGATAAAAGCAGCCTGTGTCTTACATCATTTTGTATGGGATTACAAAATCCACATGGATGTAGAAGAGGAGACAAAGTCCACTTTTATTGAATCACCACTGTCATTGCATGTAGGCCGTCCTTCAACTACAGCTGCCTGTGTGATAAACAACCTTCACTAAATATTTCATGAGTCCTGAAAGCACCGTGCACTGGCAATTTGCTGCCTCCATCCTCGCTCTCTCCAGCACTGATGGCTTATGATGTTTGAACCGTGTTTTCTGTCTGCCCAAATACTGTATGGCCCCGATCTTCACAGACTTTTTTTCAAAATTTATTTTGTTAACCAAAAATTAATTTTTTTAAACTTCATTTTTGTTGACTTTGCATTTGTCTACAATTTTGTTAAACATTATTTTATTGATACACCAACCGTTTGTCCTTAAATGGTTAAAGAATGTACTGAAATATTTTTAAAAAACTACAACATAAACATTATATGACTTATATGGTTTAATATAGAGCTAGCAGCGAGAGAGAAATGTTTGTGGAACCCTTTAAATAAATAATAAAACCTGAAAAACCCATCAACCACCAACCCCTCCGTTTCCCCACCCAAACCAAAACAACCATTTTTCAAGTGCAAACAAGAAATAAAATAAATATGAACATTAAATAAAAAATCTGTATAGATATAAAAAAAAAAACTGTGTAAACATTAAGGGCAGCATGTATGAATGGGGCTGTGCAAGAAGTCTGGCGTCTTTTCAGCCCGAAAACTAGCACAGCCCTGATCGCTATATTTTTTATCATATGCTAGAAAGTGCTAAGTCTATGACCCGCAGTAGAACAGGTTCATAGATTCAGGCACATTCTACTCTACAAATGCACACAAAAAAATGGCACCTTGGCACCAAAAATCATGCATGTCGCCCTAAATATTTAAACTTTATAAAGATTAAGGGCGACATATATGAACGGGGCTCCACCAGAAGTTTGGCGTTCTTTCAGCCCGAGATGTAGCGCAGCCCTGTTCACAGTAGTTTTAAACCTGCCACATGCCAATATCAGGCGCTTTACAGAGCGTCCGCGGCTCTTTGTAATCCCCATGATTTCATGGGGGCGTGCAGGAGGCGGGGTGCACTACAACTGTATGAAACTATAGATTTATAGCCTCAGTACAGCAAAACCAGGCGCATTACTGCTGGAACAGGTAAAGCTATTTCAAAGCGGTTTACCTGAGCCAAAATTTTAATTTTTACGCTAGAATGTGCCTGATTTATGACCCGCAGCAGAACAAGTTAATAGATTCAGGCACATTATATACTATTATTATGTGCATAAAAACTGGCATCTTAGCACTATAAATCATACATGTCACCCTAAATCTATAATTATAAGATGCACAGAACCAGAAAACAACCTAAATAATTAGAAATAAAAAAGAAATATTATAAGTCTTGATAGGTTTGGAAAAATGGGAGGGAGATGACAGTTGATTGAGTGGAGTAAGGGTATCCCTGATAGGGGTGATACCTAGCACCTCCGGCAGTGGGCAGGTATTGGATGAGGTGGCGATAGAAAGTGTTGTGGAGGTGGTGGTGGTAGAGTGGGTTGTGGGGTGGATATAGCTGAAAAGATAGTTCAGTCCTGAGGATTTCAAACTCAAAATGGCTGATGAGGGCATGTGGAAAAGGCATACCTTCCACCCCCACAATCCACTGCAGGCCAGAAGTGAGGAGACAGATGTCTAGTGTGGACTGGGGTTAGAGATGGGCGAATCGATTCAAATGAAGTGGAATTCGTTTAGAATTTCAGGAAAACTTAGATTCTGAACGAAGTCGAAGTTTGGGGTGCTTCGTGGGAACGAAGCGTGGTTTTGATTGATAAAATAGCTGCGAGCACATGGCGTTACATGGAGCAAAGAACTCTGGGAGGAAGAAGGGCATAGCCTGCATGACATGTGCAGAGATGAAGCCAATCAGAGACCGGCGGGTTTCTGTGACGTCACCGCACTATATAAGTCCGGGCGCGACTCTGGGAGCTCATACCGCTCTCACTGTACTGAGTAGGGAAGGTGCTGCCGTTGCTGCTTATGATAGCTGATACTAAAGAACAAATTTTTATACAGCGATTTTTGGGGGGTGTCACAGCTTGTCTCAGAGACTGCTTCTCTTACGTTCTAATTCTGATTTTGTGGGGTATTGGAACTGAAGTCTAGTGTGCGTCCTATGCAGCTGCATATACATTTTAATGCTATCTGCTCACAGCACATTGAATATCCAAGGGTTATCTAAGCCTGTTCCTGTTGTATTCAGTTAAAGAAACAGCGTTTTTACAATCCAAATACCAAATAATTTTTGGTTGCTCATTTCTTTTGTTTCAATTTAGATCCAGGGGTTAATTAAGCGTTGTTCTGCTGTTGTGGTCACTAAGAGAAACATTCCTTTCCACCGCCAAAGAAGAAATTTTGCCTGTAGCATAATTCATAACCGAAGGTTAATTACAAGTTGTTCTGTTGTTCTGTACCGTAAAATACACGCCATTTTAACACGCTCCAAAGCTGGTAATTTTTGGTGGCTCATGTCTTTTGCGCAATTTAGATCCAGGGGTTAATTAAGCATAGTTCTGCTGTTGTGGTCACTAAAAGAAACGTTCTTTTTCACCTCCAAAGAAGCAATTTTGTCTATAGATTAATTCATAAGCGAAGGTTAATTACAAGTTATTCTGTTGTTCTGTACTGCCACAGACACGCCCTTTTAACACGCTACAAAGCTGGTAATTATTGGCAGCATATTTCTTTTGCGCAATTTACATCCGTGTGTTAATTAAGCGTTGTTCTGCTGTTGTGCTCACTAAAAGAAATGTTCTTTTTCACCGCCAAAGAAGCAATTTTGCCTGTAGCCTAATTCATATCCGAAGGTTAATTAAGCCTGTTTGTGCTTTTATATTCGGTAAAATACACAGTGTTTTTAAACGGCAATACAAGTAATTTTTTCCTGGCCATTTGTGGAGCGCAATTTATATCCAAGGGTTACCCAAGCTTGTTAGTGGGTTCATTTGGAGTCAAATACAGGGTGTGTATTTATCATATGCAGATATCTTCATCAAACAGTGTCTGTACATTTTAGAACAAACAGTATGTCAGACAGAGGTAGCAGGCTCTTCACCTGCGAGTGGCAGTGGCACAAACATTCCTGGAGCAGGCCCAGGTCGCAGCACAGCAAGGGGACGTCGCAGCAGGGGTCACTCAGTGAGGCCACAACTGCCGCTGTCATCTATCGGCCGTGTGCTGACCAGCAACCCAAGGGTTCATGATTGGTTGACTAGGTCATCCACTTCCTCCCAAATGACATCTGATAACCCCAGCCAAGAGTCGGTGGGAACGTCAGACACAACCCTTAGTTGGCATGGCCTGGGAGCGGGTCAGCAGCCCTCACCTGTTCTCAACCCGCCTCTGTCCCATCCGGTTCCCTCAGCCAGAGATCTACTATGTGGTCTGGGCTTTATGCCACTATACAGCGAGGATGAACAATTTGAGGAGGGCAGTCAGCAGCTACTTGGGAGCGACGAAATGGGGCCAATGTCCCCTGCTTCTTGCAGTAGGCGGCAAAGTATAGATGTGGAGAGTGGAATGGGAGTTCATGTTGTGAGGGGTCAGCCTCTGCATACCAAGACCGGTGATGAGGACAGCAGTGACGATGAAACACAAATCGATGATGATGTAGCCGACCGCATTTGGGAGCCGGGTGAAGCAAGGGCTTCATCATCGTCAGGAGAAGAGGGCGTCAGCTTGCGCGTCAGGCAGCGGCGCAGCCAGCAAGTGGGTTGTGTGGCCGTGAGTCAGCAGGGTAGCAGCAGTGTGAGGTCGGGAGCCAAGCGGCCACGGGGTAGAAAACCCGCTTCGCAGGTCCAAGAAAGTAGCGGCACAGGGGCTCAGCGAGGCAGCGGCAGCAGCAGTCACTTAGTGTGGAGCGTTGGCTGTAAAATCAGATACTCTGCGGTGTGGAAGTTCTTTGCTAAGACACCGGAGGAGCCGAATATGGGTATATGTAGAATCTGTGGGCAGAAAGTGAAGCGTGGCCAGGGAGCTAACATTGGCACCATGGCCCTGCGTCAACACATGCAGCGTCACCATCCGGTGGCCTGGGAGAAACGTGGCTCAGATGTGGTGGTCCATCCTGCCGCCGCAGTAGCAGCAGCAGCGCCCAGTGGCACGCATGCCATTGCAGCCAGTCAAGCCTCCACCACCTCTGCATAATGGAGCTGTTTCTCTTTGACATCATCTCCCGGTCCATATGCTCCTGCTCCTCGCTACTCATGGCGCCAGCAGTCGTTCAGTGAGGCGATTGCAAAGAGACAACAGGCGTCCAACCATCCTAAGGTGCAGCAGCTGACCGTGCTCCTGTCCAAGCTGTTGGTACTGCAGTCCCTCCCTTTCCAAATGGTGGACTCTGCACCGTTCAGAGAACTAATGGCTTGTGCCGAGCCGAGATGGAGAGTTCCAAGCCGTAATTTCTTTTCCAAAAAGGCAGTACCAGCACTTCATAAATATGTAGAACAGAAGGTGGGCCAGTCCTTGAGCTTATCGGTTTTGTTCCAAGGTGCACAGCAGCGCGGACGTCTGGAGCTGTAACTAGGTCAGACCAGTACATGTCCTTTACGGCCCACTGGGTGAATGTGCTTCCTGCCCAGGCACACCAACAACTTGGACAGGAGACGCCGCTTTCTCCTCCACGTTGTCAAACTGCGGCTCCTGCGCCAATGTCTGCCTCCTCCTCCTCCAACACCAACACCATCTCAGCCTCCACAAGTACTGCTCCATCATACCACATGTGTAGGGCACTGACTTGCCTCAGCGAACGAAGTCACACAGGGGAGGAACTGCTCCGCGTCATGCAGCAAGAAATCGATGTGTGGCTTTCTCCGCGCCAAATGCAAATCGGAACCATGGTGACGGAAAATGGGAGGAACATGGAGTCCGCGCTGCACTGAGGAGGGATGGTCCATGCGCCCTGCATGGCGCACTTGTTCAATCTGGTTGTGAAAAGGGTCCTGAAGTCTTCCACCGATCTTCAGAAGACTCTGAAGATGGCCAGGAAACTGTGCATGCACTTCTTCCATTTCTACAAAGTCAGGAACACCCTCCTCGAGTTGCAGCGGCAGAACGGCCTCCCCCAACACACTCTGATATGCGATGTTTCCACCCGTTGGAATTCCAGCCTGCACATGTTGGACCGACTGTATGAACAGAGAAATGCCATTAGCAATTTTTTGATGATCCAGGCGGACAGGAGTACTCCCCTGTGTAACTTTGATGTCAGCCAGTGGCAGTTCGCCATTCGAGGAGGCGACGTTATTTGTCAGTCTCCAGGACTACGGGTTGAATAACGGAGAAGCTGTCCTGCCCGGCCAGTACTGTGGCATCAGAGCGGGTGTTCAGTGCGGCGGGGGCCATCGTTACCCCAAGGAGAACCCGCTTGTCCACGGGAAATGTGGAACGACTGACCTTTGTCAAGATGAATCAGGCGTGGATCGGCCAGGATTTCCACACACCAATGCCTTGGACGTCAGACTACATCAGCAATGACGCCTCACCCAAATTATGAGAAATGAGTTTGGGTTCAAACTACCTGCCTCAGCCACTATTCTGATGCCGCCACCCGCCTGATGCCACACATCTGCTGCCAGTTTCTCCATCTGCCTACCACCATCTTTACCAGGGGCTGGTATTGCCACCTACCTCCACACTCTGTCATTGTGCCACTCTATGACCTCATGCTGCGGCTGCTGTTGCTGGTGGCGTGACATCCACACTGTGTCATTGTGCCACTTTCTGACCTCATGCTGCTGCTGCTGTTGTTGCTGCTGTGGTCACCTCCACACCCTGTCATTGTGCAACTCTCTGACCTCATGCCGTTGCTCCTGCCGTCACCTCCACTCTCTGTCATTGTGCCACTCTGTGGCCTACTACTGTTTTGCTACCTCCAGAATGTCATTGTGCCACTGTTTGACCTCATGCTGCTGCTGTTGATGCCGTCAACTCCACACTGTGTCATTTGCCACTCTGTGGCCTACTCTTGTTTTTGCCACCTCCAGAATGTCATTGTCCCATTCTCTGACCTCATGCTGCTGCTGCTGTTGATGCCGTCAACTCCACACTGTTTCTTTGTTCCACTCTCTGACCTCATGCTGTTGCTGCCCTCACCTCCACTCTCTGTCATTGTGCCACTCTGTGGCCTACTACTGTTTTGCCACCTCCAGAATGTCATTGTTCCACTGCTTGACCTCATGCTGCTGCTGTGGCTGCTGCCGTGACCGCCACCCTCTGTCAGTGTGCCACTCTGTGGCCTACTCCTGTTTTTGTCACCTCCAGAATGTCATTTTGCCACTCTCTGACCTCATGCTTCTGCTGCCGTAACCTCCACACTGTGTCATTGTACCACTCTGTGGCCTACTACTGTTTTGCTACCTCCAGAATGTCAGTGTGCCACTGCCTGACCTCATGCTGCTGCTGTGGCTGCTGCTGTGACCTACACACTGTCATTGTGCCACTGTCTGACCTCATGCTGTGGCTGCTGCTGTACCCTCCACACTCTGTCATTGTGCCACTCTGTGGCCTGCTCCTCTTTTTTCCACCTCCAGAATGTCATTGTGCCACTCTCTGGCCTCATGCTGCTGCTGCCGTCACCTCCACTCTCTGTCTTTGTGCCACTCTGTGGCCTACTACTGTTTTGCCACCTCCAGAATGTCATTGTGCCACTCTCTGACTTCATGCTGCTGTGGCTGCCGCCGTCACCTCCGCGCTCTGTCTCTGATGTTGCCACCTGAGCCCTCAGCTTGTTTTTTTCCAGAAAACAGATCCACGAATGGAAATCCAGCAGGTACCAAAAGCTTCTCTTTATTCCAATATATTCATCACAGGGCAGTGCAACAACATGTGAACGCCAACGCGTTTCTGGTCTCTCAGGACCCTTGATCATGGCATGTCACCATTCAACAAACAAGTGCTCTTATATACACGTTAAAAACATAGCGTCATAGCTACACGTGACTAAAGGAAACGGAGGAAAGGGGCAGGGTAACAAGGCGTTCTGAGTAAATTAACTCTATAGTATCCTATGGTCAATACCCATGTCATTAACTCTCCAATATATCCTGAATAACCCATAAGACTGACCATATATCTAATAATATACATTAGATCGTTACGTAGGTTCATACCCTTGGGGAAGCGTGTATTACAGGTCATAATCCAAAATGCCTCTCGTAACCTAGTTCTATGTTCCCAATCCCCACCTCTCGGTGGTTTGGTAACTTTTTCAATTGCGCCACAGCGCAAGGTAGCAATTTTACCCTTGTGTCGCTCAATAAAATGTCTAGCTGCACCTGAAGTATATGTGTGTTTATTCTTAATTCCTGTAATGTGCTCCGCTATCCTTTGTTTTAACTTTCTAATAGTGCTACCTATATACACTGTGTTGCATAGGTTACATAAAATATAGTAGACAATGTGGTCGGATTCACAATTGATATAGTTTTTAATTTTAAATTGTTTACTCCTATCACTATCCCAAAAGGTTTCTCCTTTGATAATAATTGGACATAAATTGCATTTGTTTTTGCCGCATGGGTATAAGCCATTGTATTGGAGCCACGTAGAGTAAATTTTGCTTTGAAATAAGCTGGGGGACAATTCATTGCCTAATGTTTTTCCTCTCTTTGAGACACATTTAATACCTCTGTCTACATACCCTTTCAGGATTGTGTCCTGTCTAAGGATCTGTATATTTTTGAAAAAGATTTTTCTCACCAGAGCAAAATCATCACTGAATCTGGTAGAAAATACCAATTGTTGTGTGTTCCTATTTTTCTTTTGTGTTTTTTTTTTTGTAACAATATTTGTGTTTGGTTACTTATTTGATCCGCTGCTTCTTTTAAAATATGTGTCTGATATCCTCTTTCTTTTAATCTACCATTGATAATGTCCTTTTCCTTTAAGAAATCCTCATCCAGGGAGCAAGCTCTTCTAGCTCTTACATATTCTCCCTTCGGTATAGCTGCTATAGTGTGTCTCGGGTGATTACTAGTGGCCTGCAAAATAGTGTTACCACTATCGGGTTTCCTATATAGTTTTGTGTACACCCTCTTCATGGCAACAGACCCCTCCAACTCAAGATCCAAAAATTGAATTTTCACCCTGTCCTGTTGGGAAGTGAATTTGAGATTAAATTCATTGTCATTGAGATAATCAATGAATTTAGGTATGGACGCTACATCGCGACCCCATACAAACAGGAGGTCGTCACTTCCACTCTCTGTCATTGTGCCACTTTGTGGCCTACTACTGTTTTGCCACCTCCAGAATGTCATTGTGCCACTGCCTGACCTCATGCTGCTGCTGTGGCTGCTTCTGTGACCTACACACTGTCATTGTGCCACTGTCTGACCTCATGCTGTGGCTGCTGCCGTACCCTCCACACTCTGTCATTGTGCCACTCTGTGGCCTACTCCTTTTTTTTCCACCTCCAGAATGTCATTGTGCCACTCTCTGACCTCATGCTTTTGCTGCTGTCACTTCCACTCTGTCATTGTGCCACTCTGTGGCCTACTACTGTTTTGCCACCTCCAGAATGTCATTGTGCCACTCTCTGACCTCATGCTGCTGTGGCTGCCACCGTCACCTCCGCGCTCTGTCACTGATGTTGCCACCTGAGCCCTCAGCTTGTTTTTTTCCAACTGTCACTGCCATGACTTTATCAGGCTACATTCCCCCTTCAGTTTTTTGTTCAGTTTTGCCCTCTTAAGTGCCCAGGGAATTTTATAGTGAAGCGATTCTAAGAGCGGCAGCAGTCATCTGCGTGTCATACTAAAACACAACATTGTATGAAGACCAAACCAAGCTCCCTCTGCATATTTAAGCATGGCACAACGTTCTACAGCACCCTGCAGGCTCTGTGCAGCCTGGAAATAGCTGTTTTTTAATGCAATTCGTCCCAAAGTAATTCGGACCGAAACAAATTTTGTCGGAAAATTCGGCGAAGTCACCGAATCTAATTTTTGAGAAATTCGCCCATCTCTAACTGGGGTGTGTCAAAGATTGCTGCTGAGATGAGACAGAATGCTAAGTAGTGGTCATGTTCGTCTCCGTGTTGCCTCTGGGTGGGCAACAGCAGCAGCAGTGCAAGATGTTGTGGCAGCTGATGCTGACGGTGCTGCTACTGTTGCCATTGCGGACCTGGAGCTTGAAGAGTCACCCATGAAAGTCCCGGCAGGTTTTCTTCTTCCCTTTCTGCTTCTTGGGGGTTTGAGGCGGCCGTGAATGGAGTGGGTTCCCTCTTCTTCTGCTGGCATTCATCTTCCACAGCAGGGACTGGCTCCATGGCTGGACGAACATTACCAGATAACCTATTGAAGAAATACAAATAATAATGCTGTATGTTATTATCATTCAGCAACCATTACATAACCATTATAAACGCCAGCTCATGGTATGGGACATCCTGGCGAGGAGAGCGAGAGGCCTCACTTCTTTCCCCTTCTAAGATCCACTTCAGGATGTGGTTGTGCACGCTCTTTTGGTGCGTTCTGACATTCCCAACTGTTGAAAAATTAAAAAAGGATTACATTCATAGCCTACACAACTTTGTCATTAACTTTGTTATTTGAGTTCACTGTACTAGTTTTACATAAAAATTACCCAAAAATTTATTTCAAACTATTTATTGTCGCCAACATATACGTAGGGGACGTGTAGTAGTGAATCTCAGAATTTGTATTGCTACAATGATAAAGGTTTTGTTCAGCTGATTAATAAGTGACTTTTATTGTTCATGCAGCCACCATCTTCCTACATTACCCAGTGTCAGCGGCAGACAGTGATACATCGTGCAGCACGTTTGAAATTTAGCATGTTAATGCCAAATTTCAAGCACATAATAATAGCCTAGATTGTACCTGATTTATGAACCCCATCTAATGTGGGTCATAAATCAGGCACATTCTAGCGCTAAGACGACACTTCTGGCTCAGGTAAACCACTTGAAAGTGCTCTACCTGCACCTAGAAATGCCGCAGCGAAGCTATAAAGCTATAGCTTCGTATGGTTCTAGTGCGCCCCACCTCCCGCATGCCCCGCGAGATCAGGTGCATTACAAAGTTCTGCGGGCGCTATGTAATGCACCTGGTATTGGTGTGAGGGTCATTAAAAATGTAGCGAATGGGGCTGCGCCTGATATCGGGCTAAAAAGACGGCAGATATCTGGTGCAGCACTGATCATACATGCCACCCATCATTTCCACATGGTAACATTAGACACAGGTGCCGCAGAGAGGCAGCAGTGGTGACGTGCATGTGTTTTGATGTAAATTACTTGTACACCAGGGCTGCAGCCTTTCTGTGGCAAATGTGCAGATGTTACCATGAGAAACATACACATGCCAAGTCTTTTAGGGACGACTGCAGAAATTGGGGACCTGTGGAAGGTGAGAGCCAAAGGTGTCTCCAAGGAACAATATAAATAACTGTTAAACAGCTGCACAAAGCAAAAGAAATATTAAAAATGTTCTTACGGATCAGGCCCTGCAGTCCAATGTCATAACCACTCCAGTCACACAGGTATAGTGCCTTGCAGATGTCCTCCTAGACATTGTTTAGGCCTGAAATTTCCCCAAAAAGTTATTACCTTTTTAAACTTTTAAAAACCATATAAACATTTACATATATATAGTGCCTATGTGTGCTGCACACAGTATTAATCCCCCAAAAAAATAAAAACCCTCTTTCTAAAACCCTTTTTTTTCCTTTTGAAAAAAGTTGCAAAAAGTTTGGGGGAAAATTTTATTTTTAAAAAATTAAAATTTCGCCCTGCTTTTTCCCCCCTAAATCTGTCCTCCCATTTTTTGGGGTTTTGTTTGGGGGCTTTCCCTCCTTTTCAACTAGCAATCCTTGGGCTTGAAAAGGCTTTTTTCGGGGCCTTTTCCCCCCCATTTTTTCTTAGTATTTTTGGTTTTTAAATTTTTTTCCGCGATTTCCCCAAAACCCCCAAAAAAAAGGGGCCAAGCATAAACCGAGGTCCTAGGGTTCCCTTTTTAAAATGCTGTCCCCCATTTTCTTTATGTTTGACTAAAAGATTTTTTGGGAAAGTGAAAACTACAGCTAAACCAAAGTTTCCATACACTATATAAAAAGACACAAAAACTTTTTTTTTCCACTATCTGCATGAATCAATAAACCCCCCTTTTAGTCAATTTGGAACCAAAATTTTTTATATTTTCCAAATAAAAAATTTAGAAGAATCATTTTTAAAGTATATTTATTCTTTTTTGCAAATTCAAAATTTTCCCAAAACGGGATTACTCTGCCTTTACACATTTTGGGGGCGTCCATAGATGATGTCATGTCTTTGAAAAACTTCTGATGATTTTTTTTTGGGACATCGAGTTAATTTAAAACACACTTGTGAAGGATTGTTAAGTACACCATAAACAACCCTGCTTCTGTGTGTAACATCATGGGGGAAAATCTAAACAAATCAGCCAACATATGAGGGAAAAATTGGGGAATTCACAAATCCTTTATCACCTTGGGGACATTTTCCAGAGCCTGAAGACCCGTTCATCTGACAAAAATTATATGCAAGTACAAACAAGAGGGAAGGCAGCCCTCAACGCTCAGGGTTTGATGGTTCTGGTCCAGGATTACATGCTTGGTTCGAAATGTCATATCAACCCAAGAACAAAACAAAAGACCTTTTGAAAAAGCGGTGGGAAACTTGTGGATTTTGTAATTATCCCAAAATGAAACAAGAAAAGTAAACCCCATTGGGTAAAGGCCGCTCGCCAGGAAGAAGCCATTCCCAAAAGAAACAATAAAAGCCAATTGAGTTTGCAAATGCAAGGAAAAAAACCCACAATTTTGGGAATATTCTGTGGTCCGACAAAACAAAATGAACTGTTTGGTCATAACACCACTGTTACTTTTGGAGGAAAAAAGGGGGAAACTTGGGAAACCTAAGAAAACCACACAACTGTGAAACCGGGGGACAGCATCATGTTTTGGGGGTTTTTTGCTGCAGGAGGGCTGGTGCACTTTAAAAAAGATGGCATCATGAAGGGGAAAAAAGATATGGGCAATACTGAAGCAACTCTCAAGTATCAGCCAAAATTAAAGCTTGACGGAAATGGGTCTTTCAAATGGACAATGACCTTTAGCATACTGCCAAACTGGTTACAAAGTGGTTTAGGGATAACCCATTCAAATTTTTGGAGTGGCCGTCACAAAGCCCTGATCTCAATTGTATCAAAGCCCTGATCTCAATTGTATTGAAAATGTATGGGCAAAGCTTAAAAGGCAGGTGCGAGCAAGGTGACCTACAAACATGGCTCAGTGACATCAATGCTGTCTGGAGGAATGGGCCAAAATTCCTACCAACTATTGTGAGAAGCTTATGGAAGGATCCAAAACATTTCACCCAAGTCAGACAGTTTAAGGGCAAAGCTACCAAATACTAATGAAATGGATGGAAACTTTTGACTTTGGAGAAAGTAATAAAAATGCCTTAAAAATTCTCTCTCTCATTATTCTGCATTTGGCAAATAGAAATCATTTTGGTTCCTAATTGACCTAAATTAGGGAAGGTTTATTCTGATTTCATGTCAGATATCGAGAAAAACCTGCAGGTGGGGCTTTTTATATAGTGGATGTAAACCTCTGGTTTCAACTGTGTGGTGTTTGAAGTGTAAGAAAAGTTGTATTTAAGTTGAGAAAAGTGAAAGATGTTCTTTTTTGGACATTGGTCATGGAAGAATCAGTGTCATTTGTAGTTACCATATTACTGTTTTACTAGACATTTTGGTCTCATTACAAATTTTGAATGATAAATTAATAATAATAAAAATCAAAATAATAATAATAATAATATTTATTATTTAATTATTTTTAAATATTATTATTATTATTATTATTATTATTGTTTTATTATTTATTATTATTATTTTTTTACTTTCATGGCACCAATATATTCTGTAACACTTTACAATGTAGAGGATATAAGTACAACCAAGAAACAAACATTATATAATAAAAGATACTATTAAATCAGACACAAGTTGTGAGGACTCTGCTCGCAAGAGCTTGCAATCTATGTAGGTGTAGGGATGAGACAAAAAGTTATAAGTGCTTGGTTTACACAAAGGTCAGCCATGTTTCAATAATGCAGGGTAGCTTACGTAAAATTGGATGAACATTACACCCGGATAGTTTATCTACAGATAAGTGCCTATGAGTGCCAGAGTACATAGAGTGACAGAAATGTGTGAAGCTGAAAGCAAAGAGTGTTTGGTAGTCCTGCCTGAGAAGATGTATACTTAAGTAGCACTTAAAAATATGAGGGTTATGAGTAGAGATGGGCGAATTTCTCAAAAATTCGGTTCGGTCACTTCGCCGATTTTCCGACAAAATTCGTTTCGGTCCGAATTACTTCGGCACGAATCACGTTAAAAAACAGCTATTTCCAGGCTGCCCAGAGCCTGCAGGGTGCTGTAGAACGTTGTGCCATGACTTTAATATTCAGAGTGAGCTTGGTTTGGTCTTCATACAATGTTGTGTTTTAGTATGACACGCACATGACTGCCGCCGCTCTAGAATCGCTTCACTATAAAATGCCCTGGGCACTTATGGGGGCAAAACTGACCAAAAACTGAAGCAGGAACGTAGCCAGATAAAGTCATGGCAGCAAAATCTGGAAAAAAACAAACTGCGCGCTCAGGTGGCAACATTATTGACAGAGTGTGGAGTTACGGCGGCAGCCATAGAAACAGCAGCATGAGTCAGACAGTGGCCTATGACATTCTGGAAGTGGCAAAAACAGTTACCAGGCCGCAGAGTGGAACAATGACACAGTGTGAGGGTCACGGTGGGCAGCAGCATGAGTCAGCAGTGGGCAACCAAGACAAATCTGGAGCTGGCAAAAAAGGAGTAGGCCAAAGAGTGTGTACAAGGACACAGTGTGGAGGGCACGGCAGGAGCAACACAGCAGCAATAAGGTCAGACAGAGGCACAATGGACACAGTGAGGAGGCACGGCAGCAGAGCCACATCACAGCATGAGGTTCAGACAGGTGGCACAAAGACAAATTCTGGAGGTGCAAAAACGGAGTAGGCCACTTGTGGAGGGCACGGCAGCAGCACGCAGAAGCCATGAGATCAGACAGTGGCACAATTGACACAGGTGTGGAGGGCAGCACAGGAGTCACAGCATCAGCAATGAGGTCAGAGAGTGGCACAATGACATTCTTCAGTGGCCAAAATATGTATTTAGGCCACAGAGCGTGCACAATACTGAGAGCGGAGGTCACGTCGGCAGCAGCATGAGGTTCATGCAGTTGCACAATAGACAGAGATTGAGGAGATGACAGGAGCAACGAGCGTGAGGTCAGAGAGTTGGCACAATGACATTCATGGAGGAGGCAAAACAGTACCAGGCCGCAGAGTGCACAATGACATAGGTGGATGTCACGGCAACAGCAACAGCCGCACCAGCATGAGCACATAGAAGTGGCACAATGACAGAGTGTTGATGTGGTGTGGCAATACCGAGTCCCTGGTAAAGACGGTGGTAGCAGGATGGAGAAACTATCAGCAGAATGTGTGGCTCCAGGCGGGTGGCGGCATCATGAATAGGCTGAGGCATGTAGTTTGAACCCAGACTGACGCTAAGGCATTGGAGTTGAAATCCTGAGCCGATCCACGCCTGAATCATCTTGACAAAGTGTCAGTCATTCAACATATCCCGGTGGACAAGCGGTTCACCTTGGGGTAACGATGGCCCCCGACCGCACTTGAACACCCGCTCTGATGGCCCACTACTGGCCGGGCATGACAGCTTCTTTCCACTGCAAACCGGCAGTGCGGCCACACATCCAGTTTGGCCTGCCCAGATAGTCCAGCGGATTCTTCTAACTGGGGTGGCAGAGTGCTGTCCAAGTAGGCCAACAACCTGTTGGTTCAGGAATGCTCCAGGTCGGCTGCTGCTGCTGGTGACAGCCCGTCTCACTAGGTCGGGTGAAGAGAAGCTGCTCATTATGACTCCAGACTTGGGGGGTGGTGGGGGTGATGGGAGGTTACTAGCTATGGAGCTGGTACTGCTCCTACCCCCAACCACTCCCCCAGCACCGCGCGTAGTACGTGGAGCGCTGAGAGGAACCCCCCGGTCAGACCTGTCAGAGGAGGGACGAAGTCCGCCCATAGGCAGCGGCACTGAATTGACGGAGGATTTCCCTATAGTATTTGAGTTTTATCTTCCCTCTCAATAGCTGTGGTAAAAAGTGCTCCATTTGGACCGGTAGCGAGGGTCCAATAGGGTGGAGAGCCAGAAGTCCATCCCTCTGCCGATGCTGACTATTCGCTGTCACGTTAGCCAGGCAAATCCAGCATGCTGCGGGACATCTGCACAAGTGACTCCGGGGGCTCCTGCCTCCATTTCCACAGTATCTGCCACGGTGCTTGGGGAAGTCATCAGCCTCGCTTCCTCATCCTCCATCCACCCATTCCTCCAGCTGCTCCTGCTCCTCCAGCTCTTGTCACCTGGTGATAAAATCCACTCATTCACCAGACACAAGCTTCTGCTCCATGTCCCTCACTCCTGCCCTCCTCCTCCATTTCAGTCCCCACCGTGACTCATGTGGCCACGAGATTAGTCGCCAACATTCTCCAGTCCCTGCCCAGACAGATTATTCACCCCCCCATCTGTTTCCAGGACATGAAGCAGGGAAGACTTATTTTTTTTCATCCCGTAGTCCTGGCGACTGACAAAATAACGTGGCTCCTCCAGAATGGCCTCAACAACGGCAGGTGTCCACCGCATGAGCTGCCACTGGCTACTCAAAGTTTACAACAGGGGAGGTACTTCTGTCTGCCTGGATCATCAAAAAATCGTTCAGGCCTTTCTCTGTTCATACAGTCGGTCCCCAACATTGTGCAGGCTGGAATTCCAGCGTGTGGAAACATCGCATATCAGAGCGTGTTGGGGGGCCGTTCTGCCGCTGCAGACCGAGGAGGGTGTTCCTAGTCTTTGATACTAATGGATTAAAGTGCATGCACATTTCCTGGCCATTTTCAGAATGTTCTGAAGATCGGTTGGGAAGACTTCAGGAACCTTTTTTACAACCAGATTGAACACTTGCGCATGCAGGGCGCATGGACCATCCCTCCTCGTGCATGCGCGGACACATGTTCCACCCATGGTCGCGTCACCATTGGTTCCGATTTGCAGTTTGGCGCGGAGAAAGCCACAATCGATTTCTTGCTGCATTGACGCGGGAGCATGTTCCCTCCCTTGTGACTTCGTTTCGCCGAGGCAAGCTAGGTGTCAAACTGCTGACACCGCTGTTGCCCTACACAAGTGGTATGATGGAGCAGTACTTGTGAGGCTGAGATGGTGGAGGGTGGTGGAGAGGAGGAGGCGTACATTGGCGTCAGAGCAGCAAGTTTTGACAACGTTGGAGGAGGAAAGCGGTCGTCTCCTGTCCAAATTTGTTTGTTGTGCCTGGGCAGGAAGCACTATCACCCAGTGTCCGTAAAGTGGACAAGTACTGGCCTGACCGTAGTTACATGCTCCAGAACTGTCCGCGCTGCCGTGTACCTTGGAACAAACCGATAAGCTCAAGGACTTACCCACTTTCATTCTACATATTATGAAAGTGCTGGTACTGCCTTTTTTGGAAGAAATTACGGCTTGAACTTCCATCTGCGGCCTCGGCACAAGCCATTAGTTCCTCTGAATGGTGCAGAGTCCACGCATTTGGGAAAGGAGGTGACTCAGTACCAACAACTTGGACAGGAATGCACGGTCAGCTGCTGAACCATAGGAATGGTTGTACGCATACTGTTGTCTTTAACATCGCCTCTCTGAACGACTGCTGGCGCCGGGGGGGGGGGGGGGGGGGGGGGGATGAGTAGCGTGGAGCAGGAGCATCTGGACCGGAGAGGATGTGCAAAGAATAAACAGGACTGCCTTCTGACAGAGGTGGTGGAGCCTTGACTGGCAGAAAATGGCAAGCGTGCCACAGCCGCGTGCCTGCAAGCGGCAGGATGGACCCCACATCTGTAGCCACGATTCTCCCAGGCCACCGGATGGTGACGCTGCATGTGTGATCAGGGCCGTTGTGCCAACTTTAGCTTCCCCTGGCCACGCTTCACTTTCTGCCCACCAGATTCTACATATACCCATATCGCTCCTCCGGTTCTTAGCAAAGAACTGTCCACACCGCCGAGTATCGATTTTTACCGCCAACGCTCCGCACTGATTGGGACTACAGCCTTCCGCTGGCCGTCCGCTGAGCCCCAGTGCCCTACTGTCTTGGACGCTGCGAAGCGGGTTTTCTACCCCTGTCCGGCTTGGCTCCCACCTTCACACTGCTGCTACCCTGCTGACCACTGCCACACAACCCACTTGCTGGCTGCGCCCTGCCCTGACTCTGCAGCTGACGCCCTCTTCTCGCTGACTATGGAAGAAGCCCTTTGCTTCACCTGCTCCCAAGTGGCGGTCGGGCAACTCATCATCTATTTTTGTTGTTTTCATTAACGTTCACTAGTCTGACCTCATCACCGTCTTGTAACCGATGTGACCTTCTCCCCACAAGACCTCCCATGCCACTCTCCACATCTATACTTTTGACCGCCTACTGCAAGAAGCTGGGATTTTGGGCCCCAGTTCTTCGCTTCCAAAGTAGCTGCTGACTGCCCTCCCTTCAAATTGTTCATCCTCGCTATATAGTGGCGCTGAGGCCCGGACCACATTAGATAGATCCTGCTGAGGGAACTGAATGGACAGATGCGGGCAGAGGAACAGGTGAGGGCGATGACCCCTCCGGCCATGCCAACTAAGTGTTATTGTCGGAGGTTCCCACCGACTCTTGGCTGGGGTTGTCATGATTGTCATCTGGGAGGAGAGGATAGACCAAGTTCAACCAATCAATAACCCTTGGGTTGCTGAACAACACAGGGCCGCAGATGACAGCGGCAAGTTGTGGCCTCACCGTTGACCCCTGCTTGCGACTCCCCTTGCTGTGCTGCGACCTGGGCCCGTTTTCAGAAATGTTTGTGCCACTGCCACTCCGCAGTTGCAGAGCCTGCCACTCACTGTGACATACTGTTTGTTCTAAAATGTACAGACACGTGTTTGATGAAGCTATCTGTATATGATAAATATACACCATGTTTATTTGACTCCAAATGAACCCAGTAACAAGCTGTTGGTTAACCCTTGGGGATATAAATTGGCTCACCACAAATGGCCAGGGAAAAATTACTTGCTATGTTTCGTTTACAAGCACTGTGTGTTTTACTAAATGTAAAAGCACAAAACAGGCATAATTAACCATCAGCTTGTGAAGTATGTCAACAAGAAAGATGTATGATATTTCGGTGTTTGAAAAATACGGTTTAATTTTTTGTCAGCACAGCAGCAAAACACCGCTTCACTAACCCCGCGATGTAAATTGCTCAATAGAATTGAGCCTCCAAAAACAAGTAGCTTTGTAGCGGTGTTACAGATGGTGGTATTTCTACTTCCACACACAAGATTGATTAAATTGTAATTAACTTTTTGGCTTTTGAATTTAGGCTACCAAAAAAAAATATTATAAATTGGCGTTGAAAAAAGACGGTTGTATTTGTCAGCACTGCAGCAAAACAACCGCTTAATTAACCCTGGGATGTAAATTGCGCAATAGAATTGAGCCACCACAAACTAGTAGCTTTTAGCGTTTTACAATGGCGTATTTTCTACGCAACACAACAAGAGATAAAATTTAATTAACCCATTGCTTGTGAATTAGGCTTACCATAAAAAATATATATATTTGGCGTTGTAAAAAGACTTTTAATTTTTGCCACCACACCAGCAAAACAACGCTTAATTAACCCTGGATGTAAATTGCGCAATAGAATTTGAAGCCCACCACAAACTAGTAGCTTTGTAGCGTGGTTACAATGGCGTATTTTCTACGCACACAACAAAGATTAAATTGGTAATTAACTTTTGCTTGTGAAATTAGGACTACCAAAAAAAAAATATATAGTTTTGGCGTTGAAAAGAACGGTTTATTTTTTTGTCAGCATCAGCAGCAAAACAACGCTTAATTAACCCCTGGAATGTAAATTGTCTGCAATAATAATGAGCCAGCCACAAACAGTAGCTTTGTACGTATTACAATGGCGTATTTTCTACCTGCAACACAACAAGTAGGATAAAATTGTAATTAACCTTTGCTTGTGAATAGGCTACCCAAAAGAATATAATATTATTTGCGTTGAAAAACAGTACGGTTTATTTTGTGCAGCCACACCAGCAAAATATACTTTCTTAAAGTTAACCCCTGAGATGAAACTTGCGCATATGAATTGAGATCCACCACAAACTAGTATGCTTTGTAGCGTGTTACAATGGCAGTTTTTCTACGGCTTAACATCAACTAAGAGGATAGAAATTGTAATTAACCTTTGCTTGTGAATTAGGCTACCAAAAAAAATATATATATTTTGCGTGAACAAAGACGTGTTATTTTGATCAGCACACAGCAAAACAAACGGCGTTAATTATCGGGTCGCGTGAACTTGATGTAAATTGCGGGTCAATAAATTGACCTATCCACAAACTAGTAGCTTGTAGCGTGTTACAATGTGTATTTTCTGCGCCACACAGACAAGAATAAAATTGAATTAAACCTTTGCTTGTGAATTAGGCTAGCCAAAAAAAAATTATATATTTGGCGTGAAAAATACGGTTTTATTTTTGTCAGCACACTCAGCAAAACAACGCTTAAATTAACGCCCGTGGATGTAAATTGCTTGCATATAGAATTGAGGCCACTCACAAACTATAGCTTTGTAGCGTGTTACAAATGGCGTATTTTCTTACGGCCACCACAAGCAAAATAAAATTGTAATTAACGCTTTGCTTGTGAATTAGGCTACCAAAAAAGAAATATATATGATTTGGGCGGTTGAAAAGTACGGTTATTTTGTCAGCACACCCAGCAAAAACAACGACTAATTAACCCTCTGTGATGTAAATTGCGAAACAACTAGAATTGACAGCACCAAAAATGGATTTGGTATTTGTATTAGTAAAAACCGCTGTTTCTTTAAATGAATATCAAACAGAACTGTGCTTATATCCTCGACTTGGAGTATTGAATTTTATGTACTTGCTAGAGGACGCACACTGGATTTCAGATCCAATACCCCAAAAAATCAGAAATAGAACATTCAGAAAAGAACATCTCTGGAGGACAAGCTGAGACACCCACAAAAATCGTGCTTGTAAAAATCACTTCTTCAAAAGGCGGCTATCCACCCCACGAAGGGACCTTCCCTGTCAGTACAGTGAAAAGGAGTGTGGCCCCAGCGGGGGCGCCGGGTTTTTTTATATAGTGGGGGGTTTTACGTCAAAAAGAAACCCCGGTTCTGAATGGCTTTATTTTCTGCACATTTCATGCAGGCTTTTGCCCTTCTTCCTCCCAGGTTTCTTTTTGCCCCCCTGAAAAGCCCCTGTTTCTCCCCAGCCATTTTTAAACAATGAAAAAACCACAAATTCGTTTTCCCCCCGGGAATCACCTCAAAGTTCGATTTCGTTTTCAAAACCCAAGGTTTTTCCCGAAAATTTTAAAAAAATTTTCCCCTTCGTTTGAATCGATTCGCCCACTCTTTGTTTTTAGTTTTAAACCCGATCATATGGGGGGAACACAAATTTCCCAAAAACTTGGTCAACACAAGGGAAAGTCTTGGAGAAAGAGGATGGAGGGGTTTTGGGGTGAATTGAAGGGGATTAAATTTTAAAATCCCTCAGCACTCACAGACACTGGTTTCGGGGTAGTAGACAAAGATGAGGGGAAATATGAGGTGGGGGCAGCCTTTTGGGAAACGAGGGGGGGGGGCAGGGTGCTGGGCAGGGCTGCTACCCGGGAAAATTTTTGCTCCCTGCGGCCGCCCGCAGTGAACATTTTCTTTGTTTCCCCGCCCTGAAGCGGAGCTGCGGGGTCCGGCGCTTCCTGCCTCTGAATGCCCGGGCCCTCCGGCCGAGCACTCAAAGGCAGGACTGGCCAGTACTAGCAGAGCAGAGCATCTCCGCTCTGCTATTCAGCCTGCGCTAGCCCACAGTGCTGACGACCCGCACCGAGCACAAACTGGCCGGCCGGCTGAGCGGTCACATCGAGGGAGTGAGAGACAGGTAAGTAAGTGATTTATTTATTTATTTGAACATTAATGGTGCCCCCTGCCTGCCTATACAAAAAGCCCCCTGCCTGCCTATATGAACCCCCCTGCCAATATGAACCCCCCCGCCTGCCTATATGAACCCCCCTGCCTGCCTATATGAACAGTCCCCCTGCCTGCCTATATGAACAGCCCCCCCCTACCTATATGACCCTGACCTGCCTGCCTTTATGAACCCCTCCTGCCTGCCTATATGACCCCCCCTGCCTGCCTATATGAACCCCCCCGCCTGCCTATATGAACAACCCCCGTGCCTGCCCATATGAACAACCCCCCTGCCTTCCTATATGAACCCCCCCTGCCTGCCTATATGACCCCCCCTGCCTGCCTATTTCACCACCCCTTCCAGCCTATGTGACCCCCCTGCCTGCCTATATGACCCCCCCTGCCTACATGAACCCCTCCTGCCTGCCTGCCTATATGAACCCCCCGCCTGCCTCTATGAACACCCCCTGCCTGCCTATATGAACAGCCCCCCTGCCTGCCTATATGAACCCCCCTGCCTGCCTATATGAACCAACCCCCGGCTGCCGGCTTATATGAAGCCCCCCTGCCTGCCTTATGAAGCCCCCCTGCCTATATGAAACCCCCCTGCCTGCCTATATGAACCTCCCACCTGCCTATATGACCCCCCTGCCTGCCTATATGACCCCCCGCCTGCCTATATGAACCCCCCTGCCTGCCTATATGAACCCCCCTGCCTGCCTGTATGAACCACCCGCCTGCCTCTATGAACCCCCCCTGCCTGCTTCTACGAACCCCCCACCTGCCTGCCCTTTATGACCCCCCTGCCTGCCTATATGGCGCCCTACAACCTGCCCTAAGCCTCCTGTCTGCCTATATAGAGACTCTATAACCTGCTCTTAGCCCCCTGCCTGCCTATATGAGCCCCTATTACCTGCCCTAAGCTCCCTGCCTGCCTGCCCTTTATGACCCCCCCCTGCCTGCCTATATGGCACCCTACAACCAGCCCTAAGCCTCCTGTCTGCCTATATAGAGACCCTATAACCTGCTCTTAGCCCCCTGCCTGCCTATATGAGCCCCTATTACCTGCCCTAAGCCCCCTGCCTACCTATGTGAGCCTCTATTACCCGCCCTAAGCCCCCTGCTGCCTGTATTGGGCCCTTATAGACTACCCTATGCCCTGCCTGTATGGGGCTCCTATAGACTACCGCATACCCTGCCTGTCTGTATGGGGCTCCAATAGTCTACCCTAAGCCCCGCCTGCCTACATATATGGCCCCTATAGCCTACCCAAACCTTGCATGCTTACCTGTATGGCACTATAGCTACTTAAACCCTGCCTTCCTACCTATATGGCCCCTATATCCTGCCTGCCTATCTATATGGGGCACTTTAGCTACCTAAACTCTGTCTGCTTTATATGAGGCCCTATAGCTACCTAAACCCTACCTGCCTAAATGGATCCCATTTCGCCTGGGGGGCAAGGCGTGTGGTTCTGTAAAAGTGTGTTTTCTAATATATTTTTATGTAAATCTGCTGGGTTTGGTGTCTGGGAGAATTCATCATGTCGGTCTGGACAAATTGCAGAACAAAAGGGAAAGTCAACGACTCGGTAGAGAAACATCAATTGTAAGTCACAAGATGTAACTGTGCTATAATCACTTATATGTCTGCAGAGCCTGTGTACACTGGTGTCTACCACTATATGGTCACTATATGGCAGTACTATTGGTCTTTGTGTACTGATCAGTAATAGTGTAGGGGTAGTATGCAGTCTCTTGGTGGTGGTCCTTTGTGGTCTGGTTCTGGTGGTTTAGTCAGGTCGATTTGTAAGAGTGTTATTGGTAATGTTGGTCTTGGTATAGTGGGATTTATTTGGTAGCTGTATGATGTTGATATCTATGGTGAGGTATTTGCCCCTTGTATTACCTAGAAATGGCATGTCCCGGTAAATGTACATGGTCGGGGAGACGGGTGAGGGGGGGGGGAGGTAGAGGGCCCCATCCAAAAGTTTGCTATGGGGCCCAGGCTTCTCTAGTTACGCCCCTGGATAAGAGTGATTAGTTTATGCTGTATTTTATACTGAACGGGCAATCAGTGCAGTGACTGACACAGGGTAGAGGCATCCGTATAGCGGCTGGAAAAAAATTTACCCGGCTGTTACATTTAAGACAGACTCGAGAGGGGAGAGTTTACAGATAGGAAGACCAAAGGGAAAGGAGTTACAGTAGACAAAGACGAGAAAGTATAATGATGGCATTAACAGTTTGAGCTGTTTCCACAGTGAGCAAAGGACGGATTCTGGAGATGTTTCTGAGGTACAGATGACAAGAGTGGGCAAAAGATTGAATATAGGGAGTGAAGAACAGATCAGAATCTAGTATGACTCAAAGACAGCGGGCCTGCTGTCTAGGAGTTCTGGATGTATTGCATAATGAAACAGAAATAGGGTGGGGTTGGTAAGTAGACGGTGGAATAACAAGAAGTTTATGTTGAGTAAGGTTTAGTTTCAGATAAAGAGAGGACATGATGTCAGAGACAGTGGACAGGGAGTTACTGGTGTTTTATAGCAGGACAGGGGTGAGGTCAAGGGGGAATAATTGAGTCAGCGTTGAGCTGGTACTAAAAGCCAAATCTGTTCATTGGTTTTCCAGTGCGGGCAGTGAAGGAATAAAAAATTAGCAGACATAGAACCAATCCCTGAGGTGTCCCAACAGCAACTGGAGGAGGAGAAGAAATGGAAATCACAAATGAGATGCTAAGTGAGCGGTGGTCATAGAGGCAGGATGAGGACTACAAGAGAGTCCTGTGCTGGAGGTTAATGATGCTGGGGAGAAGTTGGTGATCTACAGTGTCAAATGCTGCAAAGAGATCCAGTAGAAGCAACAACAAGCAATTGTCCTGAGATTTAGCTGTGGGGAGATAATTTGAATCTTTATCTAAATCAGTTTTTGTGATGTGTAATGCACTTAAACTTTATTGTAGAGGATCAAGAAGAGAACTAACAGAGAAATAGTAGATTAAACAAGAGTAGACCAATTGTTCCAAGAGTTTAGAGATGAATGACAGGTTTTGCTGCCTGCTAAATGCTGCAGTTATGATGAAAGGTCAAAGCTGGTGACATTCTCTATTAGCTTAACAGGCCCTAGTGATATCTTAAATGAGAGCTTTCAAAATCATGCGGCACCTTTAAGTGATAGACAATTTTCTTTAGCACATATGAGTGTTCAATATTCTAGAAGATGCTTATAATAGGTACGGAAAGAATTCAGACCCCTTTAAATTTCTCACTCTTTGTTTCATTGCAGCCATTTGATCAGATCAAAAAAGTTAATTTTTTTGATCATTAATGTACACTCTGCACCCCTCCCCCATCTTGAAAGGAAAAAAACAGAAATGTAGATATTTTTGCAAATTTATTGAACAATAAAAGCTGAAATCACATGGTCTTAAGTATTCAGACCCTTTACTCAGTATTGAGTAGAAGCACCCTTTTGAGCTATTACAGCCATGAGTCTTCTTCACACCTGGATTTGGAGATCCTATACCATTCTTCCTTGCAGATCCTCTCCAGTTTTCTAAAGTTGGATGGTGAACGTTGGTGGACACCATTTTCAAGTCTCTTCAGAGAAGCTCAATTGGGTTTAGGTCAGGGCTCTGGCTGGGCCAGTCAAGAATGGGCACAGAGTTGTTCTGAAGCCACTGCTTTGCTATTTTAGCTGAGTGCTTAGGGTCATTGTCTTGTTCTTGGTAGAAGAACCTTTGGCTCAGTATGAGGTCTAGAGCACTCTGGAAGAGGTTTTCATACAGGTTATCTCTCTACTTGGCCGCATTCATCTTTCCCTCAATTGCAACCAGTCGTCCTGTCCCTGCAGCTGAAAAACACCCAATAGCATGATGCTGCCACCACCATGTTTCACTGTTGGGATTGTATTGGGCAGGTGATGAGCAGTGCCTGGTTTTCTCCACATATATCGCTTACAAATAACACCAAAAAGTTCAATTTTCATCTCATCAGACCAGAGAATCTTATTTCTCACAGTCTGGGAGTCCTTCATGTGTTTTTTTGCAAACTGTATGCGGACTTTCATGTCTTGCACTGAGGAAAGGCTTCTATTGGCACACTCTGCCATTAAGCCCCGAATGGTGGAGGGCTGCAGTGTTAGTTGACTTTGTGGAACTTTCTCCCATCTCCCTACTGCATCTCTGGAGCTCAGCCACAGTGATCTTGGGGTTCTTCTTTACCTCTCTCACCAAGGCTCTTCTCCCACGATTGCTTAGTTCGAGGAAGAGTTGTGGTTGTCCCAAACTTCTTCCATTTAAGGATTATGGAAGCCACTGTGCTCTTAGGAACCTTGAGTACTGCAGAAATTATTTTGTAACCTTGGCCAGATCTGTGCCTTGCCACACTTTTGTCTCTGAGCTCCTTGGGCAGTTCCTTAGATTTTATGATTATCATGTGCTCTGACATGCACTGTGAGCTGTGAGGCCCTACCTGTACAGGTGTGTACCTTTCCTAATCAAGTCCAATCAGTTTAATTAAACACAGCTGGACTTTAATGAAGGAGTAGAACCATCTCAAGGAGGATCAGAAAGAAATAGACAGCATGTGAGTTAAATATGAGTGTCACGGCAAAGGGTCTGAATACTTAAAGGGGTTGTCTCGCTACAATGATTGGGTTTTAATTAAAAGATCTTTAAAAAACAAGCAGCTTTGCAATATATGTTCATTACAAATGTCCAACTGATTTTGAGTTATCCCTGGAAGTAGGAGTGCATCAGCTCCTCAAATCACTATAGCCACCGACCTGTTGATTTTTATCTCACTGGCTGTCAGTGCTGGTGACTCATCAGTTTCTCAATACAGGTCAGAACACAGAGCCCCTCCTGCACAGTATGAGGGCACTTGTGATGCTTCTGTAGAGGAGGGGGAGGGAGGGCTCTACACCAGGCATCTGTGTCTGTGTAGTTGTGCTGCCTGGATTAACCCTGTGTGTGCCTGCTCCCTCCTGCTCTCTACACAGATTGAGGAGAGCAGAGGTGAGGCTGATCTGTGGTCAGTAGGATGTGACAGCAGGGAAGTGTGTTACTATAATCATGATATGTCTGTGGAGCTCTGACTATACTAATAGAACATATCAGGGGGGCATGTTAACGTTTCATATCCCTCCCTGCTCTGCTGTTTTAGTGACACATATTGATTATAGTAACACACTTCACAGCTGCCCTGTTTCTGTTCTGATGGGAGGACAGTTTTTGTGTTTGTTGTTGCTTGAGATGTCCGTGGAGATTTGTATGCTAAGCAGGGGTTATAGGAACACTTACATCACCCTGCTCTGCTATTAGCATACACAGCTTCTCTGACCTCTGGCTCCATAGCCACTCATAGATCAGCCCTCTCCCTGCTGTCTCCTGACTCTGTGGAGAGGAGCAGCAAGAGCTCGGCCACAGCAGCACAGTGCAGCTGATCCAGCAGTGAGCGGCAGATCTAGGCAGGCACCCACAGGGTTAACTCTGGCAGCAAACCCCCTCGCCTTCTCCCTGCTGTATAGAAGTTACTGCAGTTAGAGGAGAGCTGTCTGTGTGCTGACGGGAGGGGGAAGGAGGAGGAGAAGAGGCAGATAAGAAACACATCCCTGAATTCAAAAATCCTATGCTGCCAGACACACTGAAGTAGGCTGAAAGCCTGTAGTGAGAAAACTCCTTTAAGACCATGTGATATTTCAGTTTTTCTTGTTTAATAAATTTGCAAAAATATCTACATTTCAGTTTTTTTTCCTTTCAAGATGGGGGTGGGGGTAAAGTGTACATTAATGAGCAAAAAAATAAACTTTTCTGATCTTACCAAATGGCTATAATAAAATAAAGAGTGAAAAATTTAAAGGGGTCTGAATACTTTCCATACCCAGTGTAAGTACCGAACGGTCTTCATAGTAACCAACCGTGTTGCGTCTCCATGTTACTATTTCTGGATCAATATGCAGCTGTTTATCTTCTGGTAATGTTGCATTAAATTCTCCCACAGGGGTCATGTATGCAATTGTATGCTCTTCATAGTCGTTTATTAGCCAATTCATGATATTTAATGGTGTTATCCGATCTCCGTTGTCATTTAAAAACATCTTTTCTTCTTTTATGTACTGTGTTAGCTTTAAACAATAAACCATGGTTATAATAACAGAACCAAAGAAATTCCAATGTACTGTTCATTAGTGTCACATAGGTAATAAGTAATAATACATATCCATATAAACATTACATATGGGCAGAGATAAGCATCTTAATGAGAAGACACAAGATTGGCGAGCTCCAGGTCTCATCTCTCAAATATTAGGGGCGACATGTACAAATCCTGGCACTGATCAGCCAGCTCTAAATCACTTTAAAGCAGTGCATAATGAACCAGAATGTATACACCTGTTCTTCTGCAGGTCATACATACAGGGCAGTTTTAGAGCCAGTCCCACAAGTTGGCTCAGGCACCACCTTTACCCTGGTCGGGCTGTTCTTCTGCAGGTCATATATACAAGGCAGTGTAAAAGCCAATACCACATCTGGCTCAGGCATCACCTTTACCCGGGTCTGGCTGTTCTTCTGCGGGTCATACATACAGGGCAGTGTAGAGCCAATACCAAAGTCGGGCTCAGGACTACCCTTTACCCTGGTCTGCTGTTCTTCTGCAGGTCATATATACAAGGCAGTGTAGAGCCAATACCACATCTGGCTCGGGCATCCCCTTTACCCTGGTCGGCTGTTCTTCTGCAGGTCTTTAATACAGGGCAGTGTAGGGGCCAATCCCCTACAAGTCTGGCTTCAAGACATCACCTTTACCTGGTCTGTCTTTTTCTGCAGGTCATTACATACAGGGCACAGAAGCACAATACCACAAGTCTGGCTAAAGGCACACCTTTTAAACCTGGTCTGTTCTCTGCAGGTCATACATAAGGGCAGTGTAGAGCCAATACCACAAGTCTGGCTCAGACACCCCTTTACCCCTCTGGCTGTTCTTCTGCAGGTCATACCTACAGGGCAGTGTAGAGCCAATACCACAAGTTGGCTCAGGCACACCTTTACCCTGGTCTGGCTTCTTCTGCAGTCATACATACAAGGCATTTTTGAGCCATACCAAAAGTCTGGTCAGGCACCACCTTTACCCTGGTCGGGGTGTTTCTCTGCAGGTCATACATACAGGGCAGTGTAAGTCCAATACACAAGTTAGCTCAGGCACCCCCCTTTTCCGGGTTCTTTTCCCTCTACATATAATTAAGCTTGTAACCCAATTTTACCAAATCGGGCTCGGGACCCCCTTTACTCGGTTGGCTGTTCTTCTCATGTATACATTAGGTACATGTTAAGCCAATCCCAAAGTCTGTAGGCCCCACCCTTTCCCCTGGTCTGATTGTTAAATTCTGCACCTAGATTTGGCATCAAAGAATCATAACTGTTACTTTATGAATGTGGTGCAACACCCCCAGAACATCCCAAATCTTTGGTGCATTGAAAAGTGTCTTTGGCACATTACAAAGGGACTTATCTTGTCAAAGTTTGGAGTGCACCTGTTCATCCATTCTTTTTTGCTCAAAGTACTCCAGAAAACTGTTCATACATGTCACCCTAGGTTTTCTCATGACAAAAGAAAACAAAAGCAAAACAAAAACCTTTGACACCTGTTAGTATAGCATATTCTTTTTGAATCTACCATCACTTGCTACCTCTGATGTGACCACTCGTTGTGACATCTGGAGTGCAGTGTGGTACAAATGGGTAAGGCAGAGGCATAGTCATGTTCAGGCATTAAGGTCAGGGCAGGCGGCAGGCAAACAAGATCAAAGTCCAAGCGATGACTCAATACCCCGAAAAACACTCTACTCTCTCACTATGGCACCAATGTATCACAGCACAGAATGTTATATAAACATTTTCACTGCTTTCCAATTGCTTTTGTTTAGATATAAGAGCAGATAATACAGACAATCATGGTATCACTGTCAGGCCAAACAATAACTTTTCACTCCCCTTTTAATTGTACATGTCACTTATGGTTTTCAACTTTCACAGACACGAATACTATGACATCTCTAGCGCCTAACAAGATTGGGTGGGCAGGGTTGGGACAAGAATCTACTCTTCCTCTTAAAGGGTTTTATTTTAACTACAAAGATTAGCTTTTCATATGTAGAGACAGGTAATTGAAGATTTTTTCCAAATAAATTAGTCTTTTGATTTTACTTTTATTATGAGATAAGAGAGATTTTATCTGCTCTGAGTGCACACAGCTTTCTCTGGTTACCTGACCATAACTCTGTTATATGATTAGAGCATGGAGTGTTGTCACCTTGGTTGGAGAGCTCTCTCTGAGTAGAATAATTATCTCTATCAAATTAACTTTTGTTTACAGATAAGCAATTCACTCCTCACGGCACATGTAGCTTTATTTACTGAAGATATAATTTCCTGGACTTGTCAGTGTAATGGTTCAGCTACTTATTGAGAAGATAATTATGCTAATCACTGCATAAGAACCATTCACAGCCGGAAGAGGCAAACTGAGTGTGAAACTGCTTGTGAAAACCCTTTTACCCCCCTGCTTTTCCTCCTCATCTTCCAAGAGCCAAAACGTTCTTATTTCTCTGTCTACATAGACATATGAGGGATTTGTGGGACAAAATGTACTTTGTAATGGTTTCATTATCCATAACATATCATGTACTGGGAAAAAACTTACTTGCGCCATTTTTGCGGGGGTGGGTGGGGGAGTTGCTTTTAGAGCATTCCCTCTTTTGGTATAAATGATGTGTTATCTGTATTCTGCAAGTCGCTACAATTTCAGTGATACCAAATATGTAGGGTGTTCTTTATATTTTTGTACTTTTTAAAAAATAAAAACATCCTCTTTTTTTGTTGTTGTTGTTTTTCTTTTGTTGGGCTGCTGCCAGATTTTCTGTGACTAATAACTTTTTTTTCTTTTCCACCTTTAGATTTGAGTGAGGGTGCAGTGCTGAAGTGTAGTATTGCTACCATTTTGGAACAAATGCACCTTTTTGATCACTTCTTATTTAAATTTTTTGGGGATATGAAATGACCAAAACAAAATCTCAAATTTGCTAATGGGATTTTTTTATTTCGTGTTTACCATATGATAGAAATGATGTTATATTTTAATTCATTGGAAATGTATGGACATGACGAGTGGGCAGAGAGTTGCAGGGAGATGTCATGGTGTCTATATGGCTAAACAGAACCAAACAGTACTAAAACGTCATGTGGACTAGAGTTAAGTCCAGTTGAAGGCAGAATATAGTTATATTCTGTTTTTTCATTAATATATGATGTGCCTCCTCTCAGAGGTCTTTATGGTAAATACCCACTATGTCTCTTCCCTGGAGTGACATATGGCAATATTTGGTAAAAATACATTGGTGGATGCACTAACCCTAATTTCAAATAATAGTCATACAGAAACTGTCTAATCCTAGAACATATCATTAATCAATCACAGGGATTTTGAGTTCCCTTGGATATTGGTCCCATCAAGAATCTAACAAAAAGTAAAAGTTGAGAAAACATTAAAAGGGTCTTCCTATTTCATTGATTGGCTTTAAACATATAGGGAAGGTTAAATAAAGATTATTACCAAGTGCATTGCTGTTCTGATTTAGCTTCCTTTTAATGTTACTTATTTACATTGTACAGTTGAAAAAAAAACAAAAACATATGTCCATCATGTTCAACCAAGTTCAAATTTTTAAGCTTTGTTTCCCCTACTGATAAAGACATAAGGAGAGAACCAGTCTGCCATAAGTTAAAGTTTAATTTCTACACCCAAAATTGCCATCAGACTGAATATAGACGTTTTATATGGCTTCCTAATCAATTTTTAGTTTTAGGTAGTTATCTAAGCCTTTCTTGAAACCGTCAACTGTTTCTGCTGTGACCCTCTGCTTTAGCGGCTATTCCACAGATTTATGGTTCTCATGGTGAAGAAGGCTTTTCTCCTCTGGAGATTGAATCTTTTTACCTTAGACAAGGGGAATGTCCCTTTGTATTTTGAGGGGGTTTTACATGAAATAGCTTTTCCCCATACTTTTTGTATACTTATATATATATTAATCATGTCTCCATGACTTTTCTCAAGACTAAATAAGTTTAAATATTATACTCTTTCCTTATACCATCCCTTTTCTTAGTTTGGTTGCTTGTCTTTGCACTTTCTCTAGCTCCATTACATCCTTTCTATAAACTGGAGCCGAAAACTGAACAGCATATTCCAAGTGAAGCCATACCAATGCTTTATATAGCGGTAATATAGCGGTTACATCCCTGTCATTCGAGTAGAGACCTCTTTTAACACACACCAATATCCTGCTTGCCATAGAGGTTGCTGATTGACATTACATGCTGTTCTGTAGTCTACGATCTACAAGTACACCAAGATCCTTCTGAACAAGCAATTCTCCCAATTTTTTCTCCCCTATGACATACAGATTACTCATACTCAGATGTAGAACTTTACATTTATCCACATCGAAGATTGTTTGTCAATTAGATGCCAAAACTATCAGTATATCCAGGTCTGCTTGCAATTTATGAACATCTTCCATAGATTGCACTACACTACATAGCTTGATGTCATCTGCAAAAATAGAAACCGAGCTATTAATCGCCTCCACTTTATCATTAATAAATACATTGAATAAAAAGGACCCAATACTGAGACTTGAGGTCACCACTTATAACCGGGGATCATTCAGAATAGGAGTCATTTGCCACTACTTTCTGTGTACGATCCTATAGCCTGTTACTCAATATTATTTCTAACCCAATAGACATTAATTCACCCAAAAACTGCTGACAAGGGACAATGTCAAACATACTATATCCATAGCTGTCCCGCTATCCAGAATTTTACTCACTTCTTCATAAAAACAGATCAGGTTGGTCTGACAGCTTCTGTCCTTAGTAAATCCATGCTGGCAATCACTTATAATATTGTATTCTACCACATATTCCTGTATATAGTCCCTTATGAGCCCCTCAAACAGTTTTCCCACAATAGATGTTAAATGTACCGGTCAATAATTACCAGGGCAAGACCTAGACTCCTTTTGGGAGATGGAACCCATCGTTGCCTTGAACCAGTCTCTTGGCACTATACCAGTCACCAGAGAATCTCTAAGTATCATATACAGAGGCACACTGATAACCGAGCTGAGCTCTTTAAGCCATCTGGGCCGGGAGCCTTTTTCCTATTCATTTTATTTATCTTGTCTTAAACCATTTCTATACTCTACAATTTATAATATCAGTTAATGTACTAAAATTACTGGCACCGCCTACATCCACATTGGGCCCGCCCAAATCAGCATTGATCCCGCGCACATCAGCACTAACATTGCTCCCATCAGCTACTTTCTCCTCTTTTGTATATCCAGAACTGAAAAATCTATTTAGTAGCTCTGCCTTCTCCTGATCCTCAGTGACCAGCTCCCCATTACTGTTAGTTAAGAGTCCTACATGCTCTGACTTTGGTTTTTAGGCATTTACATATTTAAAGAAATTTGGGGTGGGGGGGGTTTGTTTTGCTGTCTTTTGCCACCTGCCTTTCAATTTGTATTTTTGTTCATTTTATCACCTTTTTACAGCTTTTATTAAGCTTTTTTTAATTTTCAAAGTGTAATGCTGACTCCTCTGACTTTGATTTTCTGAATGTAATTTTTTTTTTATGATTTATTGCACTTTTAACTGATGGGCAGCTCTTATGTCCTGTTTTTTAAACAAGCTTCCATCTCTATTGCTCTGAGTTGGCGGGGATGTGATGTCACCCCCTGTGTGTCTTTGGATTTTGGGAAAAATTGTTTCAACGAAGGGAAATTCTTTTAGAATTTCGGAAAAAATTCGTTCGGAAAAAATCAAAGTTTGGGTATTCCGTAAAATGAAGGGCTTTTGATTGATAAATGGCTGCGAGCAGGGCTTTAAGGGGGCAAGAATTTGGGAGAAGGGCATTCCTGTGACTGTGCGAGATAAACCCCAATCAGGACCGGCGGGATTCTGTGACATCACCGCCTATATAAATCCGGGCGCGACGTGGGAGTCATCCCGCTCTTGTGTATGAGGGGGAAGGTGCTGCCGCGGCTGCTTATGGTAGTTTTATAAAGAATCATTTTTTACAGCGATTTTTTGGGGGGTGTCACGTTGTCTCGAGAATGCTTCTCTTAAAGTTCTTTTCTGATTTTGTGGGGTATTGGATTGAAGTCCTTTTGGGTCCACTGCAGCTGCATATACTTTTATGTTTTTGTAAGCACATTGAATATCCAAAGGGGTGACAAAGCATTTTCCCTGTTGTATTCATTTGAAACTCGTTTTTACAATCAATTCCATTTTTTTTGGCGCTAAAATTTTTTTTTTGGGGCAAATTTACTCCAGGGTTAATTAGGCGTTGTTCTGTGTGTGGGATAAAAGAACCGTTTTTTCACCCCCAAAAAAATAAAATTTTTTTTTGGCTAATTACAAGCAAAGGTTAATTCAAGTTTTCCTCTTTTTGGGGTAGCGTAAAATTCACCCCTTTTGTAACACGCTAAAGCTCAAAGTTTCGGTTGCTAAATTCTTTTGCGCAATTTCATCCGGGTTAAAATTAAGCGTTGTTCTGTGCGTGGGACTAAAAGTCCGTTTATTTCCCCGCCAAAAAAAAATTTTTTCCCTGTGTTTTTTCACAGCAAAGGGTTTAAATTACAAGTTTCCTTTGTTGTTTGCGTAAAATACACCCTTTTGTAACTAAAAAAGCTCTTATTTTTTTGGTTGCTCAATTTTTTGCGAAAATTTTAATCAAGGGGTTAACAAAATTTTTTTCTGCTTTGTACTCGAAAAAAAAATTTTTTTTTCACCGCCAAAAGAAATTCTGTGAAAAATTTTACGAAGGTTAATTAAGCCTTTTTGGCTTTTTATTAAAGTAAAATCACGATTTTTAACGGCACATCAAGCAATTTTTTCTGCCCATTTGTGGAGCGCAATTTTTACCCAAAAGCGTTACCCAAACTTCTTAGTGGGTTTTTTTGGAGTAAAATTACAGGGTGTGTTTTGTTATCAGATTCTTATCAAACAGTGTCTGTTTTTTGAAAAAACGTTGTCAGACAGAGAGGTGGCGGCTCGCACCTCAAGGCAGTGGCACAAACTTTCCCCTGGAGAGGGCCCGGGTCGGAACGAAAGGGGAGGGTCGCAGCAGGGGTCATCGTGAGGCAAAATCTGCCGCTGTCATTAGCGTCGTGTGCTGATTAGCCCCCAAGGGGTTTGATGGTTGAAAAGGTCATCCATTTCCCTCCAGATGACATCTGACAACCCCAGCTAAGTCGGGGGATCGTCAGAAAAAAACCCTTAGTTGGATGGCCGGGAGGGGGTCAGGGGCCCCTCACCTGTCCTAAACCCGCCTCTTTTCCATGGGTTTCCCCTCAGCCAGGATCATTGGGTCTGGGCTCGCCCATTTATTAGCGGGTGAACTTTTTGAGGAGGGCAGCAGCAGCTACTTGGCAGCCGAATTTGGGGTAATATCCCTGCTTCTTGAGTAGGGGCAAAAGTATGATGTTGAGAGTGGCATGGGGGGTCATGTTGTGAGGGGTCAGCCTTGTACCAAGACCGTGATGGGACACGTGCGATGAACACAAATGTGAATGTAGCCCCCGCACTTGGGGCCGGGTGAAACAAGGGCTTATCATCGTCAGGAGAAAACGGGCGTAGATTGCGGTCAGGCAGCGGGGGCAGCCAGCAAGTGGGTTGTGTGGCCCTGAGCGCAGGGTTGCAGCAGTGTAGGTGGGAACCAAGCGGCCACGGGGTAAAAAACCCCCTTCGCGGTCCCAAAAAAAGTAGGCAAGGGGTCAGTGAGGCGCGGGGCCCGGGCCAAAATCTCAGTGCGGACGTTGGCGGTAAAATCAGTATTCGACGGTGTGGCGTTTTTGTTAAAACCCGGAGGAGCCGAATATGGTTATATGTGAATCTTGGGGCAGAAAAATGAAGGTGGCAGGGACTAACGTTGGGGACCCGGCCCGCGTCAAAAAAAATGCGCGTCCCCTTCGGTGGCCCGGGGGGAAATGGCTCAGATGTGGTGGTAAAACTGCTGCCGTAGAAAAAAACAGCGCAGCGCCCAGTGGGGCCCATCATTAGCCAGTCAAGGCTCCCCCACCCCTGATAAGGGGGCTGTTTCTCTTTGACATATCCCCTTTCGATGCTCCTGCTCCTTTCTACCATGGGCCGCAGTCACTCAGGAGGCATTGCAAAGAGACAACGATGCATCCAACCATCTAAAGGTGAGCAGTAACCGGCTTCTGTCCAAGTTTTTGGTCTGCAGTCCCCTCCCTTTCCAAATGGTGAAAAATCTGACCTTCAGGAAAAATAAAGGCTTGGCCGAGTCGAGTGGAGGTTCCAAGCCGTAATTTATTTTCCCAAAAAAGGGAGTACCCGCCTTCTAAATATGTAGAACAGAAAGTGGGCCGTCCTTGGCTTTTCGGTTTGTTCCAAGGTGCCCGGGGCGCGGAGTCTGGAGCTTAATTCGATCAGGGCAGTACATGTCCCTTTCGGCCCCCTTGGGTGAAAGTGCTTGCCCCGGACCACCAAAATTGGAGGAGATGCCGTTTCTCCTCCACGTTGTAATTTTGGGTCCCGCGCCCAATTGCCCCTCTCCCCCCGCCACCATCTCAGCCCCCACAAGTATGTCCCTTACCACTGTCACGCGTTTACACCCGGCTTTCCCGGGGAACAAAATCATAGGGGGGAGAAAAACTGCTTCTTCAGCAAAGAAATCGATGTGTGGCTTTTCCGGCCAACTGCAATGGAAAAAAAGGGGAGGACAAGGGAAACATGGTGTCCGGCTGCCCAAGGAGGGATGGTCCATGCGCCCTCTTGGGCCCCGTGTTCAATCTGGTTGTGAAAAGGTTCCTGAATCTTCCACCGAAGATTCTGAAAATGGCCAGGAAACTGTCATGCACTTCATCCTTTTACAAAGCCCGGAACACCCCCTCAAGTTGCAGGGCAGAACGGACTCCCCAAACCTTGATATGCGATGTTTCCACCCGTTGGATTTCCCCCCCTCCTGTTGGACCCACTGTATGAACAGAGAAGGCCATTAATGTTTTTTGATGATCCAGGGGACAGGAGTTTCCCCGTGGACTTTGATGTCAGCCTGGGCAGTATGCTGACCCTGCAGTTTGTTGAGGCCATTCGAGGAGGCCCCGTTTTTTGTCAGTCGCCAGGGGTAGGGGGTGAAAAAACTCATTCCCTGCTTCATGTCCCGGAACAGATGCTGAAAATCTGTTGGCAGGGGAGGAGAAGTGGCGACTCATCTCGCGGGCCACATGAGTCCCGGGGGGACTAAATGGAGGAGGAGGGGGACATTGGGCAGAAAAATTGTTGGTGAAATGAGGGGTTTTCTACCCGGTGCAAGAGAGGAGGAGGGGGAGCGCTGGGGAGGTGATGGGGTTGGGAAAGGAGGGATGCCCCGAAGCACCGTGGGGTTACAGTGGAGATGGGGGCAGGGACCCCCTCGGATACTTGTGCAGATGGCCCGCGGGGTTTTTTTTGCTGATTTCCCTGGTGTAAAAAGCCGAATGTCAGCACCCGGAGAGGGAGATTTGGTCTCCCCCCTTTGGCCCTGCTACCGGTCCAAAATGGGGCCTTTTTCCGCTGCTGGGGGGGACAAACTCAAATACTATAGGTATCCTCCGTGTCGTTTGCCGTGCTATGGCGGCATCGTCCCCCTCTGAAGGCTGGGGGGGGGTTCTTTGCGCTCCGTATGCTGCCCGGCTGGGGGGGGAAGGTGGGGGGAGGAGCAGTCCAGTCCTTCAGAAGCAACCAAGTCTGGAGTATGATGAGAGCTTTTTCACCCGCCTGTGGGAGGGCAGTGCCAGCGCAGCTTAGGGCTGGGCGTCCCTGAAACAAAAGGGGGTGGCCTTTCTTGGAGACTCTGCCCCCCGTTAGAGATCCGTGGCCAGGCAGCCAAAAAGGTGTGTGGCCGCAACTTGCGAGTTTGCAGTGGAGAAGGTCCTGCCCGGCGTAGTGTGGGTTAGGTGGTGTTCAGTGCGGCGGGGGAAAGTTCCCCAAGGGAACCGCTTTTCCCGGGTTTTTGGAGATTCCCTTTTTCAAAAGAATCAGGCGTTTAGGCCAGGTTTCCAAACCAATGCCTTGGGTAGACTAATCAGCCTGACGCCTACCCCCCGTGAGAAATGAGTCTGGGGTTAAAAACCTGTCTCACCCCCTTTTCTGATGCCCCCACCCCCCTGTGCCACAATCTGCTGCAATTTCTCCATTGCCCAACCATCTTTACCGGGACGGTATTGCCCCCCCCTCCACCCATTGTGCCACTCTAGACCACAGTGCTGTTCTGGTGCCTGACATCCAACTGTGTCATTGTGCCACTTGTGGCCTACTCTGTTTTTTAACCTCGAATTTTCATTGGCCCTCTCTGCCCATGGCTGCTGCTGTGACCCACTCTTGTCATTTTTGCCTCTGTGGCCTATACGTTTTGCCCCTCCGAATGTCATTGTGCCCTGGACCTCATTGCTGTGCCCTACCCCCACTCTTGTCATTGTGCCATCTGTGGCCTACTATTGTTTTGTCCCTCCAGAAAGTCATGTGCCACAGTCTGCCCATGCTGCTGTTTGACCTCCCCCACTGGTCGTGTGCCCCCTCTGGGTTGCTCCCGTTTTTGCCACCCAGAAAGTCATTGGCAACTCTGCCTCATGTGTGCGCGTGCCCCCCACCTGTGTATTGGCCCCTCTTGACCTCATGCTGCTCCTGCTGTGCCTCCCCTCTCTGTCATTGGCCTCTGGGCTCTACTGTTTTGCCCCCTCCCGAAAGTATTTTGCACTCTTGACCTATGCTGCTGCTGCCTACCTCCACACTGTGTCATTCGCCCCTCTGTGGCTTTTGTTTTGCCACCTCCCGAATGTTTTTTTGTGCCATGTTGACCCTCATGCTGCTGTGCCATTACCTCCCCTCTGTCCATTGTGCCATCTGTGGCCTACTCCGTTTTTTCCAACCAGAATGTCATTTTGCCCCCTTCTGACTCTGTGCTGCTGCCGTGCCCCCAACCCTTGTATTGTGCCACTCTGGGCCTTTCCTGTTTTCCCATCCCCTGAATGTATTGTGCCACTGTCTGACCTCTTTGCTGCGCTTCCCTCCATCTCTGTTTTGGGCCCACTCTGGGCCCTACCCCGTTTTTGCCCTCAAGAATGCTTTTTGGCCATGTTGACTCAGTGCGTCCCTGCCCCCCATCTGTGTCATTGTCCCACTGTCTGCCCTCATGCTGCGGGCCCCTTACCCCCATTGTGTCTTGTGCCACTTGGGGCCTTTTCCTTTTTTTGCCCCCCCCGATGTATTGTGTCACTCTCTGCCCTCATGTGCTCTGCCGTCCCCTCCACACTGTGTCATTGTGCCCCCTTTTTGTTGCTACTCCTATTTTGCCACCCAGAAGCATTGTCCCACTGTCTGACCTCTGCTGCTGCCTGTACCTCACTCTCTGTATTGCCCCACTTGTGGCCTACTCTGTTTTGGCTGCAAAATGTAATCATCCAAAGTTTTTTGGCGTGCCTACCCTGTGTCTTGTGCCACTGTCTGACCTCTGCGTGCTGTGCTGTGCTGGACCTAACACTTTAAAAATTGTGCCACTGTCTGCCGCATGTGCTGCTGTGGGCTGCCGGGGCCTACCACTGTTTCTTGTGCCACTCTGGGGCCCTACCCCTGTTTTTGCCACTAAAATGTTTTTGTGCCGCTGTCTGCCCTATGCTTGTTTGTTGATGACGTAAAACCCCACGTGTGTCTTGTGCCAACCCCGGGGTTTCCCTTTTTTTGCCCCCTCCGAATGTCATTGTGCCCCCTTTTGCTTAGCGTGTGGCTGCCGCCGTACCTCCACCTTGTCCTGATGTTGCCCCTGAGCCCCCGCTTGTTTTTTCCAGCTGTCGTGCCTGCTTACGGCACTTCCCCCTTCGTTTTTGGTCGTTTTCCTCTTAAAAAGCAGGGAAATTTTTTAGTGAAACGATTCTAAGGCGGCGGCGCATGTGGTGTATAAAAAACCATTTTTGGCCAAACCAAACTCCGCTGTTTTTTAAACTGGGACAACTTTACGATCTGCAGGCTCTGTGCAGCCTGGAAATAGCTGTTTTTTAACGTGATTTGTCCCGAAGTAATTCGGACCATATTTATTTTTGTCGGGAAATTCGGCGAAGTGACCCAACCGAATTTTTGAGAAATTCGCCCATCTCTACTTATCAGCACCACAGGAGCTTGCTTATCTTTCTTACTGAGACATTTTTTACTTTTTAGAGAGTTACAACCTTCTGCCCTGCTGTTAAAACTCCTCCATCACTAATGCACCTCTAATAGGCTCAGCTAGGAAGAGCAAAGCTGAAATTTCAGTCACCATTGTAGAACTATCCACAGTCTGAACCGTAAGTGTGAGACTGAAGCTGTACAACTGTCCACAGCCTGAACAGGAAGTGTGAGCCTGAATATGGCTGTGAAAAGTGGGTCTGTGAAACATTCAGATGTAATAACCCCTTAATTAACTCATCTGTTATGATAATACAAGTAATAAGAGCCTTGCCACTTCATATAAGTAATCTAAAAGTTTCTTGTGCTTTGCAAGTTATTGGTATGGATATATTGATACCACTTTTGATCCCTTATTTCACAACTAAGCCCAAACATCTCTTTTATCACTGTCCTATCTTAGGCTTAATCATACATAGTTCCTGATATTCCTTATAATACTCACTCGGCTTTTATAGTCAGATATTTTCAAATTGTTTAGTTTTTTATTTCCATTCCGAAAAATGTTCACTCTGTGCAAAGCAGTAGCCATGATATAGACAGCAACATACACTTGGTAAGGCGTTGTATCTTCAGAAAAATGAAACTGATCATAAAATTTCTCACTCTTCGAACAGTGGCGATATGGATTTTGATCTATCAATGGCATAAGAAAATCCTTTAATTTATTTCCTGTAAAGCAAAGAAATATAGTCATCCAAATATCTTCCAGCAATGAATCAGAAGAAGGTTGTTGAGATATCTGTAAAATATTCAAAAACTCTTTTCCAGTAACATTGTATCTGGGAATTAAAAATACTAAACTGCAATTAGCAGGTACTCCAATTTCTCTGTAAAACATAAGTTCTCTTGCAAGTGACCATGAATTTGGAAGAATAAGAGTCTTGTTATTTAGGACATGAACTGCATTGTATAAAAACTTGATGTAAGTCAGACTATAGGAGCCACAGATAATAATAACCTCAGTAGATGACGCCTGTAAAGCTGGAGGAACTTGTCCAAAATTGATCACAGATACAAGAATACTGAATTCCACACAAATCTGATGATCTGTAAATTGTCTGAGTAACTGCTGTAACTCCTGCCGTCCACTGTCATCATCTGATGAGATGATCCCGACCCAATTCCACTGGAATCTCTCCAATAGCTTCACAATTGCCGAATGTTGCATCTTGTCACTGGGGACCGTTCGGAAGAAGTTTGGATAAAGCTTTTTGTCACTTAGAAGATGATCTCTTGCTCCATAACTGATCTAGGATGACAAAATAAAAATAGTAGAATTTAGAAGAATTTAATTGTCTTAAAATTTAACACATTTTAGGGTGAAAACTTAATCAGAGCAGTTGAGTCACATACAAAAACCATACAAACTGTGGTTTACTCTGGTATCATAGACTTGACACTTTCCTGGATCTCCAATAGAGATGGGCGAATCGACTATAAGGAAGTGGAATTCGTTTATAATGTCAGGAAAAAAAATCGATTCTGCACGAAGTCGAGGTTTATGGTACTTTGCGGGAATGAATTGTCTTTTTTTTCTAAAATGGCCGCGAGCACATGGCATGACATGGGGCAGAGAACTGTGTGAGGAAGAAAGGAACACCCTCAATGACATGTGCAGAGATGAAGCCAATCAGAGACCGGCGGGATTCTGTGACGTCACAGCACTGTAAATACGGACGCCATCTTAAATTCTCACACTTCTCACTGTGACTCTTGTCAATAAGAATCTATCTGCTGCAGCACTATATTGCTCTCTTTAGAAAACAAACTAGTTTTTTCAGCTACAGGAGTGAAAGACCTTCCCAAGTGTGTGTCATATACACACTTCAAAAAGGTGTGAAGATTTTCTCCAGTTTGCCCAGAAAAAAACTTCTTTAAATGGACTGTAATGACCGCGCTTGACATCTTTTTAGTTTAAGATTTATTATAAATAGTAATTGGAATACGTGTTTCGTGTGTAGACTACACTTCCTCAGTTCCATACACAATGTGCTAAACTCATGGGGTTAAATACAAAAAACTGCCAGGTCTGCACATTTCAAACAAGGGTCAAAGGTTAAGGGAACAATCAGGTAAAAGAATAAAAAATAAATAAAAATTAAATAGATAGATTATGTATAAATCACATTTACAAATTGTACTGTACATCCACATAGAAATACTATATCATTTTAAAAGTATTACAAGAAGAATTAGGGGGGGGGGGGGTAGCTTCATTTAAAAAAACAAACAAGAATACTTAATTTAAGAAAAACGAAAAAAAAAAAAAAAAAAAGAAGGGTTGAAGTGACTAAATGTAGCCATGATAGATTGTTGGATTTATTTGGGGTCTATCACTAAGTGTAATCAAGGTGCTATTTTGAACTTTGTATTTAGTATTTATATTATGAGTGGAGAAGAGAAAAGGAGTGTCAATCACGACTTATAAACTTTTAAATATGTTTCCCATTGATGGTTTCCTGTAATAGTGATTACCATTGCCCTCAGTTTAAGAGGATATGAGGTCTAGAGGTACGATAAAAAGGTAAAACATGTTCTGTACTCTCAGATGTTGTACACACACATATGTATGTGAAAAGAAACTATGATTTAGGATAAAATGTGCTTTGACATAAATAAATAGAAGAAAAATATATATACATATATGTATATATATTTTTATATATATTATATATATTTTAATATATATGTATATATTAAAATTTTTTTAAAATTATAATTAATTTAATTTATTAACTCTGTAAAAAATCCCCCTCATCCGTAGGAAAACGGACAGAGGCTTCCCGCCCTGATTTTTGGTTTTAAAAATGGGGAGAAAAAGTTTTGGCCTTCCTTTTGGAAACTGGGTTGGCTTTTTTTGGGGTTTTTTAAAAAACAAAATTTATTGGCAGGACCTGTCTGTTTTTTGTTTTTCTTTTATTACAACTTTTATCAACCAGGTTTTTTTTTTCTTTTATGTTTTCTCCTGTTGGTGGGGTTTTTTTCGGGATACACTCCTGTTTTGGGGTTTTTTTGTGGGATTTTTAAGAAAAAACCCCGGGGGAATTTGGGAAAATCATTCTGTTTTTTTTTGCCCAAAAACACCATTTTTTTTTAAGGGTTTTTTTAAACCCCTTTTTAAACCCCTTTTGAGGGGTTTAATTTTGGGAAAAAAATAAGGGGGGAAATTTTTTCCCCCCCCCTCTTTTTTTTTGGGGAAATACCCTTTTAAATTTAACCTTTTGTTTTGGGGGGGGAAAAAGGAGGGTTTAAATTTTTTTGAAAAAAAACCCCAAAAATCCATCTCTTTTTTTCATTTTTCTCCCCCTTTTCCTCTTTTTGTTAAAATTACAGGATGTATGCTTGAAAAAAACCCCTTTTTTTTTGGGGGACAACCCTTTAAATTAAGCCTCTTTTTTGTGGGGTAATTTGGAGAAAATACGGGTGTCTGTAATTTTTTTTTCCCCTTACACAATTTCATTTGTTTTTTTTTAGGGTTTTATCCCCAAAGGGTTAATTTAAACCTGTTGATTCTGGGAAATTTGGGGAGTAAAATACTTGGTGTCTGTTTTTTTTCCCAGATATACGCTAAAAATTAATTGGTTGTTCTGTGAGTATTTCATCCCCAAGGCTTAATTGCCTTTTGATTGTGGGAAATTTGGAGTAAAAACAAGGTGTCTTATTTTTTTTGCCCCATATAACCCCTAAATTCATCGGGTTTTTTCTGTGGGTTTTCATACCAAGCGTAAATTTAACCCTTTGATTGGGGTTTTTTTTTTGGAAGAAAAATAAGGGATGTTTTTTTTTTCCCCCAAAATACACCAAAAATTAATTGTTTTTTTTTGTAGGGTTTTTAATACCCAAGTTTAAAAATTTAACCTTTTGTTTGGGGGTTTAAATTTGGATTTTAAAATCAGGATGTGTGTATTTGTTTGCCCCATATACGCCTAAATTCCTCTGCTTTTTTTTCTGTGGGTTTTTCATCCCCAAGGTTTATTAAGTCTTTTGTTTTGGGGAAATTTTGGGTAAAATAAGCGTTTATGTAGTCTTTCCCCCAAACACCAAATTCATGGGGTTTTTCTTTTAGGGTATTTCATCCCCAAGGTTTAAATTTAACCCTCTTGTTGTGGGGTAATTTGGGATTTAAAATCGGGTTTGTTTTTTCTCCCCTTTTACCCTAATTTCCATTTTTTAAAGTGTAGGGTTTTATACCAAAGGGTTTAATTTACCCTTTTTTTTGGTATATAATTAGGGTCAAATAAAGGGTTGGGGTTTTTTTCCCCCCCCTAATGCCTAAATTTCCCATCTGTTTCACGTTGGGTTTTTTAAACCCCAAAGGGTTAAATTTTAACCTCTTGATTGTGGGTAATTTGGAGAAAAAATTTGGGGTGTGTTTTCTGCCCAACAACCCTTAAAAACCTTAAACTTCGAAAAGGGGGGGATTTTAATATGGGGCCCCAAGATTTAAAATTATTCATTTTTCGTAAATTCTGTGTAAAATTCGTGTTTGTTTTTTTCACCCTACTACATCTAAAAACCCAAAAACCCCCCTCCAGCTCTTGGGATATTGCTTCTGTGGGTAAACAGATTTTTTTTTAATTATTTGGTGTTCTGTTAAATGCTATACGAGAGTTTTTCCCCCCCCCCAAAAAAAAAAAAAAAATAAGTGTGGAAGGGTGTCATCAGTAATTTTGCATTGGCGTAAATAATCTTTCCCTTTCCCTTTGATCCTTTAGTGTCCGCTTTCAATTGGTCAATACCATCATTGCTAAACCCCAAAAAGAAACAGGAATTGATCCAAAAATAAGAAAATGGAATTTTGCATGTGTTTTGTGTTGTTATCCACCCTGTTTTTGGGGCTACCTCTCATCGTAACCCAAAAAGCAAACAGGGGCCATGTCATACTACCTTAAACAGTTTTTCCCAAAACACATCGTTGTATTGTCCCTTTTCATTCCTTTTGGGCAGTTAAAAGAAGGGGAAAACAAAACATATGGGAAAGTCATAGGTGGTGAAGTGTTGAAAAAAATCATTTTGAAAACCACATGGGGATCGTGAGAAGTGGGGCGTTGGCGCAACTGATAGGCCACAGACGGCACAAGTACACAGTGTGAGGTGGCGGCAGCAAAAGCGGATTAGGGCGGGAGTGGGACAACGTCATAATTTTGAGTGGGGCAGCTAGGTGCCTAAAGAGGAGGGGGCGTAACAGTTACATCAAGCCAGAGAGAATATGGTTATATAGCCTGGAGATGCTGAAGAGCAGAGAAGACCCGAGTGGGAGGGCAGCAGCATCGAAGGCTCATAAAGGCCCAGTGAAGATGGGGGGAGGGGTTTTAATACCTTTTCCCCCGGGAAAAGATGGTGGGTGGTTGAAGGGGCAGTGGAACAAAGGGGGTATCAGGTGGGTGGGAGATTTGTAGTGAGGCAGGTAGCCAGAAAATCCGGGTTTAGGGGCTGTCCAGATTTCTGCTGCGGGGGTACCTAAATCACGGGGGTTGAAGAAAGCTCTCATCAACAACTCCGACTCAGGTTGTGCTGATGGAGCTGGTACTGCTCCCAACCCCCTCCCACCACAAAGCCCTGGAGTGGTTTTCATGAGCGCTGGGGGGAACCCCGCGGTCAACCTGCTAGAGGATGGATGTGGCACAATAGGCAGCGGCCCAAGATACATAGGATGTCTCTTAGTACTTTGGGTTTTTCCTCCTCTTGCAGGGTGAAAAAAGCCCCCATTTGGGACCGGTCATGGGATCAAAAGGGGTGGAGGACAAAAGTCATCCCTCTGCAAGATGGTGAAAATTGCTGTCACTAGCCAAAAATCAGCATGCAACGGCCATCTGCACAAGTGACCTGAGGGGGCTCCCCCCTTCCATTCCACTGTATACTGGTGGTGTGCTGGGTCTCTTCCCCTTTTTCCCAATCCTCGGTGCTCCTGCTCCTCTCCTGTCACCTGAATAAAAAAAAAAAAACTTTATTTTTCCGACACTGCTTGTGCTCCCTTTTTCCCTCCTTCTTCCAGTTCGGCCCCCCCTGGGAAAATGTGGGTGAGATTGTCACCCAATCTCCAGTCCCCGACCCCGACCAGACAGTTTTGCAGCTCCCTTCCAGGACTGAAGCAGTGGAAAGAATTATTTATCCCCTAGTCTGGCGATGACAAATAAATGGCCTCCTCAAGGATCTGTGCAAACGGCGGTGCCCGATGAGCTGCCATGGTTTACTAAAAATTTCACATGGTAATTCCTCTTGGATCATCAAAAAAATTTAATGGCCCCTCTCTGTCATCGATTTTCCCTGTTTGCCCTGTTCATGATTTCCCCCCGTTTTGCCCTTTTTTCATCCGTTTCTCCCCGTTTTCCTTTCTTTTTTTTAATCCGTTTTTCTCTTTTTAAGATTTATCCCTGTTTTTTTTTTCATAGATTTCTCTATGTTTTTTTCTGTTCATGTTTCTCTGTTTGTTTAGTCAAGGGGGGGGTTTGGTGATGAAAATTTCCTGTTTCCCCTTCTCTGAACGGTGCATAGCCACACTTGATTTGGGAGGGACAGCAGTACCCCCCAACTTGGACAGACTGGTCGGCTTCTCACTTATGATGGCTGATGCTACTGCGTCTTTGGCAATCATCTCGGTGAACGACTGCTGGCACCATGAGTTTCGAGGGGGGGGAGCATCTGGACCGGTAGTGGGTGTGAAAGACAGGAATTGGTCTTGGCAGAGGTGGTGGAGCCTTTATGCCCGAAATGGGGGGCGTGCCCCTGGATGCTGCTGCTGTTGCTGCGGCAGGATGGACCCCCATATTGAAAACTTTCTCCAGGAAATGACGACTGTTACCCCACGCCTTGGTGGCCCCCCTACTTTCTTGGGCCTGCAAAGTATGGGTCTAAATGTGGGCCCTTTTGGCTCCCAACCTCCACTCTGCCACCCTGCTGACTCCCCCCACACTACCACTTGCCGTTGCCCCTTCCTGGGCGCAAGCTGCGCTCTCTTTTTCCCACTGTTTATGATGGGGCCCCTTTCTTCTAGGGGGGTGATGGGTAGCGAAGGTGGTGCCGTTAAGGGCCCCCTTCACCCAAGCAGAAAAGGGGCACAAGGGGCATGGAGTGGGTGAAATTTTCCCTTTGGGGGACACTTTGCCTTTTTTTTAAAGGGCCAAAAAAACTTTTTTCCCGCCTTGCTTTCTTCACCCGGTCCCAAGTGCGATTGGCTACACGATTAGTTTTTGCCGTCACTGCTGTCCTCCTAACGTGTCGCTGTAGGAGGTGCCGTTCAAAAAAACCCCCCTGCCATTCTCTTCACACTACTTCCCGCTTTTGCAAAAAGAGGGATGTCTTTCCCACCCTTTGCCCCCTGCCCTAAAATAGTTCGTCATCCCTGTTCATGCGCAAGAGCCCCAAAACACATAGTGTTTCCCTTTAAAAAACGGGACAGAGGGGGTTTGGGGAAAGGGGGAAATTTCCCCTTACTGCTCCCGGGCAAGGCCAAAAAAGGATGGGGTTTGCGGTTTTGCACCGGACTGTTGTCAGTTTTCTTTCTGGGAAAAAAGTTTTTTGGCCCTTGTGTGTGGTAAACACACGGGGCCCATTTACGGGGGAAAGGGCTTACCCTCGGGGGTGCCCCCTGCTTTTTCTTTTCCCCTTACTGTGCTGTGACCTGTCCCCTGTTTCCGGAAAACCTACCTTTTTGCGTTGTTTTTTCCCCCCCATGCGATCGGGCCCACACCCCAACCCTGACAGTTTAAAGGAGCGCTCGGGAAAAACTCATTTTTTTTTGAAAAAGCCTCCCAAAAGCCCCTAATTGTTAACCCCCAAATTCGGGCACACATTTGTCATTTTCCCTCCCCTTTTTGGCCCCCCAACAGGCACTTTTCTGTTTTTTTGATGTAGGGTTTGGGGAAATTTCAGTTTTCATCCACTTTTTTATGTTTACTCCCCCATTTTTAAAACAGGGTTTGGGGACCATTTAAACCAAGCATTGGGCACTAGGGGGGGGCAAATTTCGTTGACTATGTCTTGGGGGTCGATGTCGATATCGGAAATTTATAAATTTAAGTTATTCGTATTTCGAAAATAGTTTAAATTACCGATGCCATTAAAGTCTAGGGGGCCCAAAAGCAAAAAACCTTCATTCTTACCCCCAAACAGGGCTGGAGAAGCGGGAAATTTAAACATCCACAAAGTCAAATGGATCCCGGTGCTACATTTGGGGAAACACATTTTGGTTTTAAAAGAAAAAAAAAAAAAATCACAGACTTTTCACAAAACCCTGTTTTTCCCACCCCAGCATGCCCCTTAAACCTGCATAAACCCAAAATTAAAACGGGGCCAGAAGGCAGTAGGATTTTAAAACCTTCATTTTACTTAAAACGGGAATTAAAATACCCCTGTCCGGGGAACCCCAGAAATGAGCCCCCAACCTGCATGACCCCCAGATTAAAAAATTTCCCGGGGAAAAAAGGGTCTTTAAACCCACCTTTTTAGTTGAACTGGACATTGGCCCAAAACAAAATGTCTGCCCAACAGAAAAAAGGGGGAAAAACCAAATTTTTTAACGGGCTTAAAACCCCCCAAAAATTAAAAAAGTTGGCCGGGAAAAGGGAAAGTTTTTTAAACCCCCGACCTTTTATTTTTGGGGTTGAAAAAGGGGAAAAAATTTTCCCCCTTTATTAAATCTTAAAGTCCTGTACCCGGGAAATTTGTCCCCAAATTAAAAAACCTTTTTCCCCCTTTGGAATCAACAATTTTGGGAAATCTTAAAAATTTTGGTTGGCTGGAAAAGGGTCTTTAAAACCACCATTTTAGTTTCACTGGACTTTGACTATCCCTGCCCCTGGGCCACAGCATGGGGCCCCAAACCTGCATGAGCCCCACATTTAAAAATGCCGGAAAAAAAGGAGTCTTTCAACCCCCATTTTAGTTTAAAGGGGACTTTGACTATATCGTCCTGAAACCGCAAAAAAGACCCCTGAACTTTTTTGACCCACGATCACAAAGTGGCACTATGCTTTTTTGTTAAGTAAATTTTAAATTTAGTATATTTTTTGGGTAACGGGACATTTGTTTACAGAATTTTTTTGGGAAGTTTTATTTATAGTTTTACTTATTTTTCTTTTTTGCTTTTTTTTCAGTGTGATAACTTTTACAAATACACCCCTCCCTGCATTTTTTAAAAAAGGTTTTTTTAATGTTTTAGATGTGTTAATTGGGTCCGCACCCCCCAAAAAAAGTAATAAAAATTGCCCTAATTAACCCCCAAAACACTTTTTTGTTGAAAAGAAATTTCCCCTCCTGGTTTTCGAGATTTGTTTCGCAAATAAATTTTCAGTGGTTTCATTTTTCCCCCAAACCCCTTCTTCAGTAAATTTGGGACAGATAAACCTGGGAGATCCGATGATGCGCCCCATAGTGACTCCAGCGCCAAAAAATTGTTAATCCTAAATTGTGCAATTGTGTCCAGCCCGGGACCCCTTTTTGCACTATTTAAACCCTTTCACAGAAATCACCTTTTCAAAATCTTTTTTTTTTAGAGAAATTTGAAGCTTCCTGATTGCCCTAACGGTGGACCCAGTGGGGCCATCCCCTTTCTTTTAAACGCGGGGTCCTGCTGCCAGGGGGCAAAAATTTTCAGTGGGTGGGGTTTGAGACCCCAGCTAGGTCTTTCTTTATTAACAGGCGGGTTAAAAGGGGCCCTTTTTTGACGCCGAAACCCGGTCAACAGTCGTGCTGAAGCAAAAGGTGGGGAAGCGAATTTTGGAGGAAAAGGACCTCCCCCTTTCCCTCATTTCCCACGTCAAGACCTGGGTGGGTGTTTTGCCCCTCCGTATGAGGGGGAAACAAATTAAAGGTTCACTTAAAAAAATACTGGTGGGTAAGCTCCTTTTCCACCCAGGTCCCCTTTTTTCCTTGGCATTTTTTTCTCGTTTTACTAAAAGTGCTGGAGGGGAAATTGTTCTTTTACTTTGTTCTCTGTCCGTGCTCCTTTATTTCCATGCCCTTTCTGAAAAAACCTACATCTGTTCAAGTCTTCCTGTCCCTCCCTTGTACAATTCAGGGGAATTTTTTTAACAGTTTTTTTGTACAGGAAAGGGTTTTTTTAGTTTTAATTCTAAAAAAACAAAATTTTTAAAATAGGAGGGAAATTCCCCCAAAGTCTTTTTTCTTTTTTTTAAAATTGTTTTTAAAGGGGTTGTCTAAATTTCCAGGGATTGAAAGCTATGTTAAAGATCCCTTTCAAAAAAAAGTCATTTTGTAATATGTGTCCATTAAAAAGTGTCTACCTTCCGTTTTTGACAGCACCATCACCCCTTTAGGGCCCCCTCTTGCAATTGTGAAAAACCCAAAAGTCTGTTTAAAAAAACAACATTTTTTTATAATAGGGAACCCGTAGTATAGCTGATGTCCAGGGAAAATGCCCCCCAAAAATTTAAAAAAATACCCATGAGGGGAAATTTTTTACAATTGTTTAAGGGAAAAAATGTTTTTTAAAAAAACAACATTTTTTTATAAAAGGACCTGTAGTATTGCTGCTTGTCACAGCAAAATTTCCCCCGAAATTCCCAAAACATGCCCTTGAAACCCTTTGGACAAATTTTAAAGGGAAAAAATGTCTGTTAGAAAAACATTTTTTTTAAAAATAGGACCTGTAGTTAGCTGCATGTCAAAAGCCCCAAAAACCCCAAAAAAATTAAAAACATGACCCTTGAGCCCCTTTGGACAATTTTGAAAAAAACAAAAAGTTGTTAGAAACAACATTTTTTTTTATAATAGGACCTTTTTTAGTATAGCTGCATGTCACGCAAAATGCCCCCAAAAAATTTAAAGCATGCCCTTGAGCCCCTTTGGGCAAATTTTGGGGGAACAAAAGTCTGTTTTAAAAAACATTTTTTTTTTTTAAAATTGGACCTGTAGTTTAGCCCGAAAAGTCAAAGCAAAAAAGCCCCCCAAAAATTTTAAAACATGACCCTTTAGCCACTTTTGGACAATTGTGAAGGGAAAAAAATCTGTTAGAAAAAAAATTTTTTTTTGGGAAAAGGAACCCGTAAAATTGCTGGGATTTTAAAGCAGCAGACCAAAAAAAAATAAAAAAAGAAAATTATCAGCCCCGGGTTTTTAAAATTTTGGGGAGAAAAAGCCAATTAGAAGCCACATTTTTTGTTCCAAAAGGGCCAAAGATTATTGAAGTATCTCACCCGCAACATGACCCCCAAAAAAATTTTAAAAAGACTTTCAGCCCCTATTAAAAAAATTTTGAGGGAAATGCCACTTAGAAGCCACATTTCTGTTCCAAAGGACCATAAAATTAAAAGCTGTATCTCACAGCAACATGACCTTTAAAAAACCCTTTTACAGTGCGGAAAAATTCTAAAGATAAAGGGGAGTAAATGGGAAAATGGGGTTGTCATTTAAACCTTGCTTTTCTTTTTTCAGTCTTTCCCCACAGCAAAACCCGCCCAAAAAAAAACTGGGTTTGGGAAAAACCGAGAATAAAAAAATTGCGGGGAAGATTTTACCATTTTTAAAAAAAATTTTTCAAGAGGACCTTTTCTGTTTGAAGAGGAATGTGAAATTGACTGGCAAATAATCGGTGAACTCGGGAAAATTTGGGGGCCAAGAAAAATCATAGAGTTTCCCTTTCCCGATTAATTTTTGATTTAAAGGTCCAAAAAGATCCAAAATTTTCTGTTTGGGGGAAAGGCCCGGGTGGTTTGGGCTGTAAAAGCTCCTCCAGGGTGTGCTGAAGGGGGGCCGCTCAGTATGCGGGGGCTGTGGGCGGACAACCCCCTCTTTTGGCGGTTTGGGCCAAGGGGAGTCCGGGGCCCTTCGTTTCCCTCTTGGACAACCAAAGGGGAAAAAGGGCTATTGGGTCCCGGAAAAACTAAAAAAAACTTTGGTGTTGAGGGCGCAAAATAGTCGGTTTCCCATGATCTTAAGCTTTGGGGCTCTGTTTTGTTGGTGTGTGCCCTGCATTGCATGGTTGGTGGGTGGTAAAAAGATTGCCAGAGGTCACCCCTTAGGCTTCTGGGCCCCCTTGCCCGCTGCTTTTGCGCCGCTACGGGTACTTGGAAATCTACTGCGGTAAATCGGATGTTGTTCCCCCGTGGGAAAATTTTAAAAAACGTTTAACAGACGAACAGTTTTCTCCCGTTGATAATCAGGGAAAGGGCTCAATTTTTCCCGCATTTTATTTTTTTTGGGTGGGTGGAAGGAAAGTGCTGATTTTTGTTTTGTACCGGGGGTTTCCCGGAGGGTGGCCCCCAGTAAAATTTGTTTTTATTTTGAGGGGCCCTTTAAAGGGGGAGGGATCATGTTGGAAGAAATTTTAGCATTCCCAAACATCATGTGAGAGATGGGCCTTGATTTCCCAAGCCTCTGGGGGCGGGGGGGCCTAGCAAAATGTTTCCTCATCCTTCTCCTCCGCCTCAAAAATTTGCGCCAACCCTTTCCAAGGTGGGGGGTCGGTAAAAGTCGGTCTCTAGGAATTTCCTTCCCTTTTACCTTTTCCCCGCTTCCTCCGGCCAACCCTTTAAAAAGCCCTGATTGCCTCAGTGTTCACCCTTTAGAGCTGATGCGCTGCCTTGCACTAGCCCCGGACCCCAACCCCTGCCTAATGAAGGGCGATAAAATTTGGGGGAAAAACTTTCAGGCCCTTTTGGATTCGTTTGGGGGAGAAAGGCCCCCGTGTCCGTTCCCGGTTTTCCGTCTCCTCATCCGTCGTGGGGGGGGGCCTGTTGTTTCGAGTGTCCAAAGATTTTCCAGAAATAAGATCACCACAATGCTCATGTGACAAGGGGGATCGTCCGCCCCTGGGCCTTTTTTGGGGGGCTTTTTAAAATGGCCCAAAGGATGGGGCAGAGATCTTTCAAAATGAGATGGGGTTTGGGTTTAAAAGGGAGGCCAAGTGACCCCTTTCAGCGGGAGCCTTTTGGGGGCGAAACAGGGTTTCGAACGGGGAAGTGCGAACTTAAAATTTGAGCCTTCCTTAGCAAAGGCCAAATCCAGACCCGGGTTTGCCCCTTTTTGAAATTTCCCGGACGACAAGGTTTATGACATGTGCCCGGCAAGGATGTGCTTCCCCGCCCCACCGATCTTAAGGGCGGCCAAAAAGATTTCCCCGTTTTTGCCCCACCAAAATTTCCCCGGCCCCAAAAGGGTTTTTGTTTCCCCCCGCCAGCCTAGTCTGTTTTTCGGGGGATCCATCCCACCTGTTCGGGAACCGGGGTGTGGCTGTCTCCCCGCCCGTTTTTTTTTTTAACACAGCCCGGTTTTTTTCTTTGGGGACGTGATGCCCCAAAAGGCCCTTTTGGGGGGAAAAACCCTGCCCCCATCCGTGGTTTTTGGAAGAGCCCTTTCCCCCGAGGGCCCGGGAAAACCAAACCCTCACCCCCGGGACATTTCCCCCCAGCTCCCCCCAGTGAGCTTTTCAAAGGATATTTGGGCCCTTGGGCCCTGCTTACAAGTCCATTTTGTCCCGGGGTAAGAGGGGCATTTCCCGGCCCCAAAATGCAGACAACGCGCTTGAAATTTTTGATGACATGTGGCTGGCCCCGGGGGGGAGGGGCGGCTTTTCTGGCAAAGAAATGCCTGCTCGGCATCTGGTTTTTGGGGGGAAAGGGGAGGGCCTTTCGTGGCGGAACCCTTTTGTGTCCCCCAGCGGAAAAGGGAAATTTCCAAGGGGCCAAAAGGCCCCGGAATGGCCCAATTCAGGCTTTTGGCTTTGGGGGTGGTTTTTTGGGTTTTAAAAGGTTTTTTTCTGCTTCCCAAAACCCGGAAGACAGAAAAGGTGGCTGCTTTGGGTGGCCCCTGTACGGGGGTTGGGAGGGTCGTCAAAATGGCGGAAAAGGGGAAAGGGGGGAGGATGGGTCTCTGGTGGTGCTGATGGTTACTGGGCGACGGTGGAGGTTGAAGGGGGAGGCTGATCCCTGATCATGGGTCTGAGGGACAAGGGCAGCTGAGGAAAGCTTGGGCCCGGGGGCGGGGGGAGGGGGAAAGGGGGAGACAGGGGGGGTGTGTGACAGTGGTTGGAGGGGCCCGGGTCGGGGCTGGGCCCTTTTTTTGGGGCCCAAATGTTGGGCCCCCATTTCAACTCATGCATTCGTGCATGTGAAATAGACATGTTGTTGGGGTTTTTAAAAAAAGATTCTTGCCTTACTTTTGCGTTTACGGGGAAAAAAGGGGGGTATGGGCATTGCTGGGGGGAATCCGGGCTTGCTCAAGAAGGCCCAGGCTTGAGAGGTCCCGGACCCCTTTTTTACGGGAATAAGGAGGGGCGGGGTTTTTCCCAGCCCTGGCTGGCGGAACCTTTTCAGCGGACTTCTGCGAAACCCCCTCTCCCTTTTTTAGGCCCGGGCCCGTTTCTGACACTACCCCCTCGTCTTCCTCCTGTCCCGTGATAAGCGCTCGCAAGCAAATTTTTGCGAAAAGACCACGTCGGATTCCAAAAATGTCGTCATCTCATCATAAAAAAGGGGGACTTGGGGTCCTGAAATTCTGCATCCAGGAAACTGCAGGCCCACAAAAAAGAGGGACTGCAAAGGGTTTTTTGCCCCCCGGCGATTTTTGCCCGTTTTACCCGGGTTCCTTCTCCTCCTTGATGGCATCAGTAAAAAAGGGGGGGTGGGCAGAGAAAAATCTTTTCTTTGGCCCCTTGATCTTTTTTAAAAATGCCCCTTTTGACTCCAAACCCCCATTTGTCATCAAAAAGGTTTCAGAAAAAAAGATTATCCACAGTGGTGGGTACATGAGTTGAATTTGGGTGTTCATGTTGGCGGATGTTTATGATGCTGGGTGACGACATTTTTTGGCCGTGAATGGGAGGACGAGGAGGTAAGGGCTGCTGGTTTCAGGTTGGGATTAACCACTGAAGGAAAATTGGGAAGCTGTTCGTTATGAATTCACAGGGGCCCGGGCCCCGGGGGTGACAGGACTGACGGTCCTGCAACTGACGATCCGCTTGGGGCCCTGTGTGTTGTCACCGCAATGGAGGAGCACCTTTTCTCGTACCCCTACCTCCATGTTTCCCACCCCCCTTTTGGCCCCACTTCCACCTGAATTTTTGTCAAAGTTCAGAAATATTTTTAAAATTTTGAGAAGGTTTGGAGAGTTTTTTGGGGTTTTTATTAAAAAACCCGGGAAATCACAGCTTTCTCAAACCCTTTAAATCAAAAAAAAAATTGCTGTATTTTAAAAATTTTAAATTTCAAAGTTGTCTAATGAACAAAGCTTGACTGAAACCAAAAATGAAAAAAAAACCCCGTCTGAATGTATACGGGATAGTTTAAAAAGGGATTTTTTTTGGCCAAACCCTTTTAATTTTACCTGTGGGGCCCACTAAAAATTTCTGTATTTAAAAATTTAACTACAAAGTAGTCTATGAACAAAGTTGACTGACCCAAAAATGAAAAAAAAAAACCCGTCTGAAAAGTAACGGGTTAAAATAAGGTATTTTTTTTGGGACCTTCAATTTACCTGTGGTGACTACTAAATTGCTGTATTCAAAAAATTTAATACAAAGTAGCTCTTATGAACAAAGCATGGGGCTGACCAAAAAATGGAAAAAAAAAACCTGGGCTGAAAAATTTTTCGGGATTTTAAAAAAAGTATTTTTTGGGACCCATCAAAATTTTCCCGTGGTGATAAAAAGGGGTTGCTGTATTCAAATTTAACTACAAAAATAGCTCTATGAACAAAACTTTATGACCAAAAAATGAAAAAAAAAAACCTGTCTGAAAAAGGGATACGGGTTAATAAAAGGTATTTTTTTTGGGACCTATTTAATTTTACCCGTGGTGACTACTAAAAGGGTTGGGATTCAAATTTTTAAATACAAAATAGCTGTTTGAAAAAACTTGATGACCAATAGTGAAAAAAAACCTGTCTGAAATGATCGGATATTAAAGGTTTTTTTGGGGACCTATCAGTACACCTGTGGGGATAAAAAGTTCTGGATTAAAAATTTAATTCAAGGGGGTTATAACACAGTGGCCTGCGCCAAAGTGAAAAAAACACGTATTAAAAATGTAAAATGATAATAAAAGGTTTTTTTTTTGGCACCTATCAATGTGGTGACTACAAAGTTGCTGGATTAAAATTTAACGCAAAGTAGATTATCAACAAAGCTTGACTGCCCAAATGTGAAAAAAAACGTACTGAAATTTATTCGGATAATAAAATGTTTTTTTGGCACCTTTCAATTCACCGTGGTGACTAAAAAAATTGTGTATTCACATTTAAGTGAAAGGGGCCTCAATAAACACGCTGGCCTGCCCCAAAGTGAAAAAAAACGTATCTGAAATGTATTCGGATAATGAAGGTATTTTTGGCACCTTTCAATTTCCTGTGTTGACTACAAATTTGCTGTTTTCACATTTAATGAAAAGTAGCTTTCAACAAAGTGTACTGCGCCAAAGTGAAAAAACCGTTCTGAAATGTATTGGATAATGAAAGGTATTTTTGGACTTCAACCTGTGTGATACAAAATTGCGGGATTCAAAATTTAACTGCAAGGTGGCTATATCAAAAAAGCGGGAAATGAGCAAAATTTGAAAAAAAAACACCTATCTGAAATGTATTTTGATAATAAAAGTGGTTTTGACCTAACAAAAAAGACCTGCAGTTTTAGAAAAGATCTGTTCTAATTAAATTAGGCTGCCCAATATCCCGGAATTTTCAATAGAAAACTTTATAAATAAATATTGCAGTGCAAATGTTACCTTGTCTTGGTGAAATTATCCAGTATTTTTTTAAAGAGCTTGTTTTTGGTTCGCCCGTGGACCCCCCCCCTCGCCCCCCACATGACTTTCGCCGTGATGCTCCTTTTTAAATTTTTCTACCTAATACATAAATCTTCAAATCTCTGATTAAATAAGTTGTAAGGAAAACGCTTAAAAGTGGCTTTCTTTGAAGAAAAAGAATAATTTCGCTGAGCTGTTTGGGACAAGGAGGGGGCCGTCTACTGTTTGGACGCTGAGGACCTGATATGAAAAAGGAAAGGTGTTCTATGTAAAACGAGTATGTGATTTTTTTCCCGCCATCGCAACCATACCATCCCAGTTGACGTCGCACAAAACATCTCACCCGTTCATTTTGTAAACTGTTTTCTGGGCCCCCAAAATGAAGGGGGCGCCGAAATGGGGCGATATTAAAGATTATGCACAGATTTTTTAAACCCAAATTATCGCGTGTCTAAAAAAATCCGATCAACGTAAATACCGCGCCGATTTCAACTTTGTCGATAATAATCGCTCAACACTACTTGTCACCCTTTGTTTCACCCAAACATCCTATAGATTGTAATCTCTTGCGAGAAGGACCCTCACACCTGATGTCTCATTTGTAAGTAGTTTTTTTTATAATGTAATGTCTGGTTTATCTGTGCTTATACCCTCTATATTGTAAAGTGCTGCAGAATATGTTGGCGCTATATAAATAAAGATTATTATTGTTACTATAGTAGGATCTTGGCCCTCAGCTCAGTTCTTTCCAGCTGGTGCTGACATTACCTTATCAGGCTGCGTTCCCACTTCAGTTATTTGGCCAGTTTTGCCCCTGTAACTGTCCAGAGAAGGGAAGTGTGAAGCGATTCTAGTACCGGCGCCTGTCATGTACGTGTCAAACTAAAACACAGCATTGTTTGAAGACCAAACCAGGCTCCCTATGCATATTTGAGCTGGGCACAATGTTCTACAACACCCGATAAGCTCTCCTCAGCCAGGAAATAGCTGTTTTTTAACACGATTCGCCGCAAATAAATTCGGGTCAAAAAGAATTTTGGCTGAAAATCGTCGAACCTGGCGAATTGAATTTTTGAGAAATTCGCACATCTCTAATCTCCTCATCTAACCTTAACAATCAAATATTTAGCTTCTCCCAGCCTCATTTCCCTTCCCCATCCTCTCTCTGTTGGTGTCCCTAAAGGTTCAGCCCTGGTTCAACTACAACTCTCCAGCTATACGCTTGGCCCTGGGCCAATAACTTTCAGCACTACACTTACGCTCATGACATTTACATTTAGCTCTCTAGCCCATAAGACTTTATACAGTAGAAAGAAAATACTGACATTGCACAATGTCTCTCAGAAACAATATCACTGAAAAGAAATTAGACCTTAAAATTTTACTTTTATTTCAATCCTATTAAAACAATAAGCAATATACCACATCATTTTATGCATCACAAAACTATCTCATCTGACACTCTTTAAACACTGAGCAAGCCATTTTACTCTCTCCTTCCAAATACATAAATATGTGACCAGGTTTATCTGAATTCACACTTCAATAAAAGAGATAAATTCGTAATAAATCCCTGTTTAATGGCAGAGAAGTCGCCCTAAAAAGGGCAGCTCCACCCTATGGAGGCTAGCCTTAGATAGATGGACGTTGGGTTAAGCTTCCAGATACTGAATTCTTATAACAAGAGGTCATATCAAATAGAAAAATAAGTGATGCAGTGTCAGGTGACAAAACCTCAAAGACCAACCTCAAAGACCCTTAGTCGCAGAATGCTTATTACAAACCTCATGATTGTTGTCTCAGGTATGTAAAAGTCTCTTCAGAAATCCCATCATGTTTCCCCACTAAATTGGTGCAGTCCATTAGAGGAAAGGGGAAAAAAAAATCTTCTTAGACAAATAGCATCTTTGTCCAGATGGAAGAAATGCTCCGGTTACGTAGGTGGGCTCCTCATTATACAATAAAAGAGATGACCCCAAAAGTCTCCATGCAGGAATTTAACCACAAACATAAAGCAGGACAGCTTAGATACAAATATACTGGTGTAACTGAGCCATGTTTGTAGGTTGCCTAGCTTGCACTGGCCTTTTTAACTTTGCCCATAACTTTTCAATAGTATTGAGATCAGGGCTTTGTGATGGCCATTCCCAAAACTTGAATTGGTTTTCTCAAGCCACTTTGAACCAGTTGGCAGTTGGTTATGTCATTGTCTTTTGGAAGACCCATTTAACTTCCTGGCTGATGTCTTGAGATTTTCCCTTCGTATTGCCACTAATTTCTTTCTCATGATGCCTTATTTGTGAGTAAAACCGCCCCTCTGTAGCAATATTTCTCCACAACGGATGTGCCCCACCGTTTTTCCGTTGGATGGTGTTCTTAGGCTTCAAGTTTCCCCCTTTTTCCCTTGTAACGGGGGTCTTATGGCCAAACAGTTCAATTTAGTTTCGTCAGACCACAGGACATTTAAAAAATGTAGTCTTTGTTCCTGTGATATGCTTACATTAATCGGGTTTTATTTTTTTTTTGGAGCAATGGCTTCTTCCTGGAGAGTGGCCTTTCAGTCCTTTGAAAAAGTACTGTTTCACTGTGGATAATGAACAAATCTTACCACTTCCCCCAGATTTCCAAGAGTTTTTGAGTTATATGCCAGCGGACCAAAGCACATTCATCTCTGAACACAAAACCCCAGTCTCTTTTGAGCAATATTATGGCTGGAATTCCCTCTTGTTTTGCATTGCATAAAATTTGTTTGTCGATGAACAAGGCCCCTTCAGTATCTGGAAATTGCACCCCAACAGTTATCCAGACTTGTGCAAGCCCAAAATTCTCTTCTGATATTTGGCTTATTTTTTTAGACCCCCCATGAGTTACACACAGAACAGTGTGTTTCTTGTGTGCATAAAAAAAAACATACATCCCCAGGGGTGTCTTGATTAGTGAGTTGCCAATAACTTCCAAAAGCTTCTAAAGCAGACATAATCATATGGGCTTTTTCAAAATTGTTTTTAAGGCAGAGAATCCTGTGTATGTAACTTTTTGACTTTGCGAAGTAATAAAAATGCCCTTTAAAAAAATTTCTCTCCATTATCTGGGTTTGGCAAATTAAATAATTTTTTTTTTTAACCCAAAAAAAGGGAAGGTCTATTTTGGATTTCATGTCAGATGTGGAAAAAAAAAGCAAATGTGTCTTTTTATTTGTGTATGTAAATATGGGGTCAATGTCCCTGTACTGTCAGGGGGGGCCCGCGACCCCCCTTTCCCCGGTCCGGGGCCCCCCTGGTGCCCCCGAGCGGCACCGCAGCCCCCTTGGGGGGGGGGGGCGCGCTCCCCGGGGCCCGGGCCCCCCCCTTTCTTACCCGGCCGCGCTCCCGTTGCGGTCTCAGCCCCCCGGGCGGGGCCCCGACATCTAGGGGGCGCGCGCCGGCACTTGAGATTTAAAGGGCCCGTTACCGTAATTGGCATTGCGGTCACTGCCCCATTTTAAACCGCCCTTCCTGGGGGCCCTTGCCGATCTTTGTGCCTTTCAGCTTTTGAAAGGTTACTAGCTTGTCCTGACTTTCCGTTACCCTACATTAGCTTCCGTTCCTCGACCACGTCCTTGCCCCCTGTCCTGACCTACGCCTGTCCCTCACCGAACCCGGCCGCTGCCCCCACCTTCTGCCTGTTCCCCATACGAGCCTGCCTGACGATTTTGCCCACGCTTTAACCCCGGCTGCCACCCCAAGCAAGTTACGTCTGGGGTAAAGACCTGGTAATTCCCCCCCGCGCAAGTCCATCCCCCTTTCGGCGGGCTTGGTGAAAAATGGGCCTACTTGATTCCGTTCCCCTGGCGTGGGTTAAACCATCGCTTGCGGTGGTCCGTGGTCCCCTTACGTCCCGGGGCGTGACGAAAAAATCGGCCTGGATCCCGCCAAGGTGGGGCCCCTGCCCTCTGACGCTGACCTCCCGCCATTGTGGCTCAGCAGTCAAACCCCGCTCGTCAGCAGCCCCAAAAAACTCAGCCATCTCTCCGCCCTGATGCGCGTCCCGGGCGTTCAGCAGAACAACCCCCCTCCCTGGCTCCCGCTCTCCCCCCGGTCCCGGGTCCCAAACCCCTGGTTCACGGCTCCCTCTATCTATGCCCCACCAAAAATTTGATGGGGGGCTCCAAGGCCTGCAGGGGCTTTTCACCCAATGTCCCCGCATATTTAGTTAAAGGGCAAAAATTTCTACCGAACGGTTAAGG